>ML316515.1:0-41768 GCA_005239505.1 Nicotiana paniculata | reverse complement strand
CCTAATCTTCTCTATCGACCATGAGCACTCTTACTACCATAAATCTCTCCCGAGTAATTACGAAAATTTACTATACATACTCTCCCGAGTTACGCTAGCTGGCTTTAATTACAGCTCGCTTAGATCGCACCCAAGGTTTCGTTATCCCTAATCTCACCTTTAAACCCTTGGTTATTAATTCCTCACATACGTCGGGAGTGTNAGAACTAAGGAGGTCTAGAGTTATGATTTCCCCTATTAATGGAATCCCTTCCTGCTATGTTTCATATAAATTTGCCTAATCTTCTCTATCGACCATGAGCACTCTTACTACCATAAATCTCTCCCGAGTAATTACGAAAATTTACTATACATACTCTCCCGAGTTACGCTAGCTGGCTTTAATTACAGCTCGCTTAGATCGCACCCAAGGTTTCGTTATCCCTAATCTCACCTTTAAACCCTTGGTTATTAATTCCTCACATACGTCGGGAGTGTTGTTGTTCAACAACTACCTAAATATGCACTCTCTCCCGAGTAATACATACTAAATAGGCATAGCTAATTGAAGATCCTTTCAATTAACTACAACAAGAACGTAGTTGAACAAATACAGAATAAACTTTGGCAAATCTATATTAACATAGCAAGAATTTCATCCTTCAATAGGTTCCATCAAAACCCTAGATAACAACTTAGCTATTCATAATAGTATGTAAAAATACAATACTACAAGTCATAACCAATAATGAAAAATAGGAAGAGGAAGGAAAAACTCGTAGAAAAATTCCCCGCCTTGCTCCTATTGTGTCTCTGCCTCCTTAGGTCGAATATGTGTCAAAAGTATGTCCAACCCGCTCAAAATACCATTTTTCTATGTATATATACCAAGTAGGGTCGGTCCCAAAAAATTATACCTTCTCCAATGCGAAAAAGGATACTTTTCCCGGGCAAGACGTGCGCGGGCGCACTCCAACCGCGCTCAGACCGCGCATATCGACAAGAATTATTCCCCATTACTTTTCACCCATTTCCGTTTGAAATTTGAAAAACATAAAACATAAAAGTTTTAGTCCTTTGAGTTAGATTTCCAACCATATATTATATAGCCCAAATGGAGTTCGGAGCAAAGATTTATGTCTATTTTACTAGACAGTGTGAAATATGCCTACTCGAGCCTTTGTTTGTTCTTAACTATCAAATTTGACCCCTGAACACGATCCCGACGTAATTGAGATTTTACTCAAACTTCAAATCTCCAAATCACTTGAATTAATTCCATAACATCAGTATAGCTCAGAATCACTCCTACAAGGCATAAACACACAGTTAGCTCAAAACACTAGCGATTAAAGCTCAAATTCAATTAAAGTGCAGTAAATTAGAGTGTAATAAGCGACTAAAATATGTAATTATAGTTGTAACGGCCCGGTTGGTCGTTTTGAGAGTTAGCACCACGATCGCCTAATAACCGCTTCTCCCATGTCTATTTATGTTATTGGAACTTGTCATAGCGTTGAGTGATAAAATCTGGGGTGATTTTGGACACATAGTCCATAAATGTGGAATTTAGCTTTAGAAATCTGGTCAGCTAGAGCTGTGTGAAGACGGATCTAGAATAGAATTTTTCCGACTCTGTTAGCTCCGTTGGGTGATTTCGGGGTTAGGAGCGTGTTCAGAATGTGTTTTCGAAGTCGGTTGTAGATTTAGGCTTGAATTGGCGAAAGTTAGAATTTCGGCGATTTCGGACGATAGGTGAAATTTTGATATCGGACTCGGAATGGAGTTCCAAAAGCGACAGCAGGTCCGTAATGCCAATTGTGACCTGTGTGCAAAATTTAGGGTCATTCGGATGAGTTTTGACGTGTTTCGGTATCGGATGTGAATTCTAGAAATTTCATAAGTTCTTAGGCTTGAATCTATGCATAATTGATGATTTTGATGTTATGAGATGTGTTTTTAAGACTCGACCAAGTTTGAACAAAGTATTAGGGTCAGTTGGTAGGTTTGGTTGAGGTCCCGGGGGCCTTGGGGTTGTTTCGGATGCCCAACGGTTGAATTTGGGACTTTAAGAGCAGCTGAACCATTCTGGTTATGGTGTCTCGCACCTGCGATGGTATTTCCGCAGGTGCGGACACGCAGGTGCGAAGAGGGTGCACCCAGGTACGGACATAGCTTAGGCTGGCCCGACTTGCAGGCGCGGAAGAGTATCCGCAGGTGCGGAGCCGCACCTGCGACCCAGCCACCGCATGTGTGACCCCGGGTCTTTTAATGAGTTTACGCACCTGCGATTGTGTTTCCGCAGATGCGGCACCGCAGGTGCTATCCTAGTGTCGCAGGTGCAAAATACCTGGGCTGGTTATATCAAAATCCGAGGGTTTGAAATTCATAACTCCAAAATCGATTGAGAGCTCGGGATTTGGCGATTTTCAGTGGAATTTGAAGAGGAGAATCATATTCTAACCTTAGTTCATTTGTACATCAATAATCTCTATCAATTTCCTCAATCTAATCAATGAAATTGGATGAAAACCCATGAAATTGGGATGAAACTTCCCTAAGTAGAAATATGAGGATTTAGGGAGATTTAGACGTCGGATTTTGTTGATTCTTGTTCGAGTGGGTTCATGAGCGAATGGGTGTTCGGGAAATATAAATTTTACCTGATTCCGAGACTTGGGCCTGGGGGACTTTTTTGGCGAATTTCCTAATTTCGCGTATTAGCTTACAAATAATTAGCTATTTTGTTCCCTTGAAGTGATATTTACATTATGCAATCGATTTGAATAGATTTGGGCCACCCAGAGTCTGACACTCGTGGCAAGGGCGTGCTATTGAGTTGATTAGCACAGTCAAGGTAAGTGGCTTTCCTAACTCTGTGTTGGGGATTTCCCCTTAGGCATTTTTATATTGATTTTGTTACGTGGACGCCGTGTACGTGAGGTGACGAGTGCGTACACGGGTCATTGTTGCTAAAATTCCATTTTTTAATTCCATGCAATCACTCATTTTCATTCCTATACTACTGTTTCCTGTCTTAACTAAGTAGTTATCTTAAGAGTAAGCATGCCTACCTGTCCTTACTTGATTTTCTCTTATTTGCTACTAGTTGCACCATGCTTCGGAAGCTTTACTCTATCCTTGCATGTTGTTTTTCCTGGACTGTTTAATTAAGTCGTATCTGACATACTTCTGCATTACATATTTAAATTGGGACTACGGACCGAGATCCGGGAGCTTTCCCCCTGTACTGAAATGCATATTTAAATTGGGACTACGGACGGAGATCCAGGATCTTTCCCCATGTACTGCATAGCATATTTAAATTGGGACTACGGACTGAGATCTGGGAGCTTTCCCCTTGTACCGCATTGCACATTTACTATTTAGATATATGATGTGCTGAGCCGAGGGCTCTCTGTCTGTTATTAATTCTTCAAGTTTCCATTAATCATGTTTATCATTGCTTATCTATATTTCACTGTTTTAAATTTATATTGACTTGTTTTAAAAACTCAGTAGATCCTCAACCTGACCTCGTCACTACGTGACTGGGTTAGGCTTGGCACTTACGGAGTACCGAATGTGGAGTACTCACGCCCTTCCTGCGCATGTTTTCCCCATGTGTAGATCTAGGTACCAGCACACAGTACAGTGGCTAGGCGCATCTTAGCAGCTGCATAGGAGACCGCGAGGTAATTCTGCCACGTCCGTAGGATCTCACGAGTCCCCTTCCTACTCTAGTACAGATATAGGAGATATATAGATACATTTTCCTTATTTCTTTGTATAGAGCTACAGTAGTTTAGAGTTTGTGACTTTGTGATGTTCCGGGTTTTGAGAAAGTAAAAGTTGTAAATGCCGAGCGGCTAAAACCTTTATAGTATTGCTTCTTATTTACTGTTTCTATTATTGTTTTGCCTTATTTTCTGCAAGTTTTAGGTTTACCTAGTCGTAGGGACTAGGTTCCGTCACGAGACCATTCGGAGGGTAATTAGGGTCGTGACAAGTTGGTATCAGAGCACCTAGGTTCATAGGAGTCACAAGTCACAAGCTGGTTTATTAAAGTCTCACGGATCGGTGCGGAGACGTTCGTATCTATCTTCGAGAGGCTATGTAAATGTTAAGAACAATCAAATTCTTTGGAATTCCTTATCGTGCTAGTTACTGTCATCAAATTCTTGAACTCTATTCTATTCTTGCTTGCAGATGGTTCGTACCCACACCGGCCGTACCGATGACCAGGCACCCGAGCCCCCTGTCAGAGCCACCAGAGGCAGGAGTCTGTGCAGAGGGCGAGCACGAGGTGTAGCCCGAGCACCGGCTAGAGCAGAGGCAGAGGAGCCCCCAGAAGCTACAGTTGGAGGGGCACAGGAGGTCCCTACTATTACTCCAGACCTCCAGGAGACATTGGCCCAGTTCTTGAGTGCCTTTAGTACTCTGTCTCAGGCGGGACTACTCTCGATAGCTCCAGCTACCTCCAAGGCCGGTGGAGGGACACAGACTCTCGCAACCCGTATTCCTGAGCAAAGGGTTCATATTGGGAAGGTTCCAGAGTATACTCGTATTACCCCAGTAGCTCCAGCGCAGCATGAACTAGGATAGTTGTTCCTGAGGTAGAGCAGCTCCGACTTGAGAGGTACAAGAAGTACCACCCACCTGAGTTCAGCGGACTAGCTTCGGAGGACGCCCTGGGTTTTCTCGAGGGGTGTCATCGCATTCTCCGCACTATGGGTATTGTGGAGACGAGTGGGGTTTCTTTCACTGCTTTCCAGCTGAGGGTAGCAGCTTATCAGTGGTGGCGTGCTTTTGAGCTTAGTAGCCTGGACGAGGCAGCTTCACTTACTTGGGCTCAGTTCTCCGAGATGTTCTTACTTGAGTTTGTCTCGCAAAGCTTCAGGGATGCTTGGCGTGTGGAGCTTGAGCAGCTACGCCAGGGTACCATGACTGTGTCAGAGTATGCAGTCCGTTACAGCGATTTGGCTCGCCATGCACCAGCTTTGGTTGTCACTGTCAGAGAGAAGGTTCGACGCTTTATTGAGAGACTCTACCCCACTATTCATACCAGCGTGGCCAGAGATCTAGAGACTGATATTACTTACTAGCAGGACGTGAGTATTTCTCAGAGGATTGAGACTATGTTAGCCTAGGACAGGGAGGAGAGAGAGGCCAAGAGGTCTCGAGAGACTAGTCATTTTTCAGGAGCCCGTGCACCAGCAGCACGCTATGGTAGGGGTTTTGTGAGTCACCCTGTTCATTCAGCTCTTCCAGTAGCCAGTGGTATTCCATCTCCTCCTAGACCTCAGGAGACTTATAATGCACCACCAGTATCTCAGGTGCCTCCTGCTCGAGGTGCTATCACGGGCCAGTGCAGCAGGCTAGTTCAAACTCAGCAGCAGTGTCCACGTCCTCCGAGGGGCTGATTTGAGTGTGGTGACCCTCGTCATATGATCAGAGATTGCCCCAGAGCGAGGAGGGGCACACCACCTCATACTTAAAAGGGTGCATCACCTCAGACTTATAAGGGTGCACCACCTCAGACTTATCAGGCCCTACGTCTTCCACCAGGTCCCCCAGCTATTCTTCCAGCCCCAGCTGCTACCCCACCACCTTAGGTAGCTCGAGGTGGAGGTCGGGGAGGACGAGTTCGCCATAGAGAGGGAGGCCAGGCCAAGTACTATGCTCTTCTGGCCCGATCTGAGTCCATTGCTTTAGATTCAGTCATCACAGGTATTGTTCTCCTTTGTCATAGGGATGCATAGGTATTATTTGACCCAGGATCTATATGTGTCTTCTTATTTTTCTTCACATCTGGGGATATCTCGGGATTCTTTGAGTTCCCCTGTTTATGTGTCTACTCCGGTGGGAGATTCTCTTGTTGTGGACCTCGAATATCTGTCATGTTTGATTGTTATCAGTGATTTTGAGACCAGAGCTGATTTATTATTACTCAGTATGGTAGATTTTGATGTTATATTGGGTATGGACTGGCTGTCTCCCTACTATGCTATTCTTGATTGTCACGCCAAGACCGTGACGCTGGCTATGCCAGGATTACCGAGGTTAGATGGACAGGTTCCTTAGAGTATACTCCCCGCCAAGTCATTTCTTTTCTTAAGGCTCAGCGGATGGTTAAAAAGGGGTGTGATGCATATTTGGCTTATGTGAGAGATTTTAGTGTTGAGACCCCTACAGTTGAGTCAGTTCCAGTTGTCAGGGACTATCCTGATGTATTTCCAGCTGATCTTCCGGGTATGCCACCCGATAGAGACAATGATTTCGGCATTGACTTGTTGCTGGGCACTCAGCCCATTTCCATTCCTCCCTATCGCATGGCTCCTCCTAAGTTGAAGGAGCAGCTACAGGAGTTGCTTGAAAAGGGATTCATCAGGCCCAGTGTATCACCTTGGGGTGCTCTGGTGTTATTTGTGAAGAAAAATGATGGCTCGATGCGTATGTGTATTGACTACCGCAGCTGAATAAGGTGACAATGAAGAACAGGTACCCATTTCCTCGCATTGATGATCTATTTGACCAGTTACAGGGTGCTAGGGTATTCTCCAAGATTGATCTGCGTTCGGGTTATCATCAGTTGAAAATTCGGGAGCCGGATATCCCGAAGACTGCCTTCAGGACTAGATATGGACACTATGAGTTCCTTGTTATGTCATTTGGGCTGACCAATGCCCCAGCAGCTTTCATGCACCTAATGCTCAACATATTTCGGCCTTATCTTGATACTTTCGTCATTGTGTTCATTGATGACATTCTGGTATATTCTCGGTCCCAGGAGGACCATGATAAGCACTTGAGGACCGTGCTTCAGACATTGAGGGAGAAGAAGTTGTATGCCAAGTTTTCTAAGTGTGAATTTTGGCTTGATTCCGTGGCACTCCTAGGCCATGTGGTGTCTTCGAATGGGATCAATGTAGACTTGAAGAAGGTGGAGGCGGTACAGAGTTGGCCCAGACCGTCCTCAGCTACTGAGATCCGTAGTTTCCTCGGTTTGGCTGGGTATTATCGCCGTTTTGTGGAGGGATTTTCATCCATTTCAGCGCCTATGACCAGACTGAACCAGAAGGGTGCACCTTTTATATGGACTGAGGAGTGTGAGGAGAGCTTTCAGAAGCTCAAAACAACCATGACTACAACTCCTGTGTTGGTATTGCCTACCGGTTCTGGGTCCTATACAGTCTATTGTGATGCTTCAAGGATTGGCCTAGGAGCGGTGTTGATGAAGGACGGTAGGGCGATTGCCTACGCGTCTAGAAATTTGAAGGTTCATAAGAAAAACGACCATGTTCATGATCTCGAGTTGGCAGCGATTGTTCACGCCCTGAAGATATGGCGTCATTATTTATATGGTGTTCCCTGTGAGATATTCACGGATCATCGGATTTTGCAGCACATATTCAGGCAGAAGGATCTAAGTTTGTGAGCGTAGGTGGTTGGAGTTGCTAAAAGACTATGACATCACTATATTATACCACTCGGGGAAGGCCAAGGATGAAGAAGGATATAGTAGAGTTTGTAGCCAAGTATCTCAATTGTCAGCAAGTCAAATGTGAGCATCAGAGACCGGGAGGGTTACGTCAGCAGATTGAGCTTCCAGAGTGGAAGTGGGATCGGATCACCATGGACTTTGTGGTTGGACTTCCTCGGACTTTGAGGAAGCATGATGCTATTTGGGTGATTGTTGATCGGCTGACCAAATCAGCCCATTTCATTCCAGTGCTGACTACATATTCATCTGAGAGGTTGAGTGAGGTTTATATCAGAGAGATTGTTCGCCTCCACGGTATCCCAGTATCTATCATTTCAGACAGAGGTACACAGTTCACTTCACGGTTCTGGAGAGCCGTCCAGCAGGAATTAGGCACCAGGGTGGAGTTCAGTATGGCTTTTCACCCTCAGACAGACGGGCAGTCCGAGTGCAGGATTCAGATTCTTGAGGATATGCTTTGTGTCTGAGTGATAGATTTTGGAGGGTCATGGGATCGATACTTGCCTCTTGCAAAGTTTGCTTATAACAACAGCCACCAGTCCAGCATTCAGATGGCGCCGTATGAGGCTTTGTATGGTAGGCGTTGCAGGTCTTCCGTGGGATGGTTTGAGCCGGTCGAGGCTCGATTCTTGGGTACAGACTTGGTTCAGGATGTCCTGGACAAGGTGAAGGTGATTCAGGAAAGACTTCGCACAGCTCAGTCCAGGCAGAAGAGCTATGCGGACCGGAAAGTTCGTGACTTGGCATTTATGGCTTGTGATCGGGTTTTGCTTCGGGTATCACCTACAAAGGGCGTCATGAGGTTCGGGAAGAAAGGAAAGCTGAGTCCGAGATTTATTGGCCCTTTTGAGGTGTTGCGACGTGTTGGGGAGGTTGCTTATGAGCTAGCTCTACCTCCCAGCCTAGCAGGGGTTCATCCGGTGTTCCACGTCTCCATGCTCCGAAAGTATCACGGTGACCCGACTCATGTTTTGGATTTCAGCTCAGTCTAGTTGGACAAGGATCTATCATATGTTGAGGAGCATGTGGCTATATTGGATAGGCAGGTCAGAAAGCTCAGATCGAAGAATATTGCCTCAGTTAAGGTTCAGTGGAGGGGTCAGCCAGTCGAGGAGGAGAATTGGGAGACCGATCAGGATATGTGGAGTCAGTACCCTCATCTTTTCACAGCTTCAGGTATGTTTCTATACTCGTTTGAGGACGAACGATTTTCTTAAGAGGGGGAGGATGTAACGACCCAGTCATTCGTTTTGAGAGTTAGCGCCCTGATCCCCTAATAACCGCTTCTCCCATGTCTATTTATGTTATTGGAACTTGTTGGAGCATTGAGTGATGAAATCCGAGGTGATTTTGGACATATAGTCCATAAATATAGAATTTAGCTTTAGAAATCTGGTCGTAGCTAGAGTTGTGTGAAGACGGATCCGGAATAGAATTTCGTCGACTTCGTTAACTCCGTTGGGTGATTTCGAGGTTAGGAGCGTGTTCGGAATGTGTTTTCAAGGTCGGTTGTAGATTTAGGTTTGAATTGGCGAAAGTTCAAATTTCGGCAATTTCGACCGATAGGTGAAATTTTGATATCGGACTCAGAATGGAGTTCCAAAAGCGACAGCAGGTCCGTAATGCCAATTGTGACCTGTGTGCAAAATTTGAGGTCGTTCGGATGAGTTTTGATGTGTTTCGGCATTGGATGTGAATTCTAGAAATTTCATAAGTTCTTAGGCTTCAATCTATGCATAATTGATGATTTTGATGTTATGAGATGTGTTTTTATGATTCGACCAAGTTTGAACAAGGTATTAGGGTCAGTTGGTAGGTTTGGTTGAGGTCTCTGGGGCCTCGGGGTTGTTTCGGATGCCCAACGGGTGAATTTGGGACTTTAAGAGCAGCTGAACCATTCTGGTTCTGGTGTCTCGCACCTGCGATGGTATTTCCGCACGTGCGAAGGGGGTGCACGCAGGTGAGGACGTAGCTTAGGCTGCCCCACCTCGCAGGCGCGGAAGATTATCCGCAGGTGCAGAGCCGCACTTGCGACCCAGCCACTGCAGGTGCGACCCTAGGTCTTTTAATGAGTTTTCGCACCTGCGATTGTGTTTCCGCAGGTGCGGAACCACAGGTGCTATCCCAGTGTCGCAGGTGCGAAATACCTGGGCTGGTTATATCAAAATCCGAGGGTTTGAAATTGATAACTCCAAAATCGATTGAGAGCTCGGGATTTGGCGATTTTCAGTGGAATTTGAAGAGGAGAATCATAGGTAATATTTTCTAACCTTAGTCCATTTGTGTATCAATAATCTCTATCAATTTCCTCAATCTAATTAATGAAATTTCATGAAAAACCATGAAATTGGGATGAAAATTCCCCAAGTAGAAATCTGAGGATTTAGGGAGATTTAGACGTCGGAGTTTGTTGATTCTTGTTCGAGTGGGTTCATGAGCAAATGGGTGTTCGGGAAATATAAATTTTACCCGATTCCGAGAAGTGGGCCTGGGGGACTTTTTGGGCAAATTTTCTAATATCACGTATTAGCATAGAAATAATTAGCTATTTTGTTCCCTTGAAGTGATATGTACATTATGCAATCGATTTGAATAGATTTGGGCCACCCGGAGTCGGATACTCTTGGCAAGAGCGTGGTATTGAGTTGATTAGCGCAGTCAAGGTAAGTGGCTTGCCTAACTCTGTTTTGGGGATTTCCCCTTAGGCATTTTTATACTGATTTTGTTACGTGGACGCCGTGTACGTGAGGTGACGAGTGCGTGCACGGGTCATTGTTGCTAAAATTCCATTTTTTACTTCCATGCAATCACTCATTTTCATTCCTATATTACAGTTTCCTGTCTTAACTGAGTAGGTAGCTGAAGAGTAAGCATGCCTACCTGTCCTTACTTGATTTTCTCTTATTTGCTACTAGTTGCACCATGCTTAGGTAGCTTTACTCTATATTTGCATGTTATTTTTCCTGGATTGTTTAATTAAGTCGTATCTGACATACTTCTGCATTGCATATTTAAATTGGGACTACGGACTGAGATCCGGGAGCTTTCCCCCTATACTGAAATGAATATTTAAATTGAGACAACGGACGGAGATTCGGGAGCTTACCCCTGTACTGCATAGCATATTTAAATTGGGACTACGGACTGAGATACGGGAGCTTTATTCTCTCTTTCTCTCTCTACTTTCTTATTCTCTTCTTCAATCTCTCATATAATCGACCTCCATTAATCTACAGGTGAATTGTTGGATTCAATGGAGATTAGGAATCTTTCTGTTCTTAGTTAAATCATTCAGTTCATACAATTTACTTGTAATTCTGTTCAATTCAATAAAAATCTCAATTTTCAGTCCCAAATTCCTTTTCCGCTCATAAGTACATTACAATTGGTATTATAGCTTCTTCCAGGCCACTCCAAAATGACAGGAGCAGAAACGAGATCTAAAGCTACAAATGAATCTCTTAAAAAAAACTGGAAACACAATTTCAACAATACATAACCACAAATGATGTGAGATTAGAAGATCAGGGGAAAAAGTTGGAGTTGTTGGTGAAGAAGCTTCTTCCTCCGCATGATGGGATACTGGGAAACGCTCCTATGGAAAGTCTTCCAAATGTGGGGGCAAGAAACGGGCCATGGATGGGGGGAGAGCAGGGAGACAGCAAGAAGGACAGGTTGTACCATTTTAGAAGTTTGTACCCATGAGAGTCACAGTCGCCAATGGCCATTACCTAATGAGTTTGCACATCTGCCACAAGTTCAGGTGGAAAATACAAGGGGTGGAGTTTGAAGATGCAGTTAGAATCACTAGGTTGGGTGGTAATGATATGATACTAGGGGTGACTGGATAAACGGGCATAATCTTGTCCTTCTGGATTTTGTAGAGTACAAGGTGCAAGTCACTCACAAGGGGAAGAGGGTGGAACTCAAGGGGATCTACAATCAGTCAGAACTGAAGAGTTTGACATCAAATGGGGTGAGGCAACTAGTAAAGAAGGGACAAGCCATATGTTCTCATCTATTCACATTATCAGCTGAAGAAGTAGCAGAAACAAGTGTAATACATGTAGCCATTGACAAGGTGCTGAAGCAGTATCTAGATGTTCCTGGAACCAACATCCTTACCTCCAAAGAGGACTCGTGATCATTTATTCCCTATGCAAATCCTGTAAGTACCAGACCTTACAGATACAGTTTCTTCCAAAAAAATGAAATTTAAAAGTAGGTGAGTGAGATGCTCAACAATGGGACTATACAACACAACCATTCCCATTTTCATCCCCTGTTTTGCTAGTCAAAAAAAGGATGGAAGCTGGAGATTTTATATTGATTACAGAGCCTTGAACAACATGACCATAAAGGATAAATTCCCTATCCCATTAGTTGATGATTTAATGGATGAATTATGTGGTTCATGCATTTATTCCAAAATAGATTTAAGGGCTAGGTATCACCAAATAAGAATGGGGAAAAAAGACATCTACAAGACTGCATTTAGAACACACTTGGGGAACCTACTACCTTCCAATCATTAATGAACCATGTTTTTAGAGATTATCTTAGAAGATTTGTGTTGGTATTCTTTGATGATATTCTCATCTACAGTTCTTCCACGGAGGATTATGTTATCCATCTAAGTAAAGTACTGGAGATTCTAAGAAAAGAATAACTTTTTTCTAAGTTGTCCAAGTGCTCTTTTGGCCAACCAAAGGTAGAGTACCTGGGGAACATAATAATAGAGGAAGGAGTTGCTACTGATCCTTTGAAAATTGAGGCTATGACTACTTGGCTCACTCCTAACACTATCAAGGACTTGAGGGGATTTCTAGGGCTGACAGGTTACTATAGGAGGTTTATTAGGTCATATGGGATTATAAGTAGACCCCTGATCAACTTGCCGAAGAAAAATTCCTTTCACTGGGATGCAGAAGCAGATCACTCATTCCAGACCCTCAAACAAGCCACTTCCAGCGCACCAGTGCTAGCCTTGGCAGACTTCAACAAAACCTTCATAGTAGAGATTGATGCTTGCTCTAAAGGGATGGGAGCAGTTCTAATTCAAGTAGGCAGGCCTATTGCTTTCTTCAACAAGGCCCTATCTCCCAGACACTTGGGACTATCTACATATGAGAAGGAACTCATGGTTGTACTATCAGCTGTGGACAAGTGGAGACATTACCTACAAGGGGGTCATTTCATTATAAGAACAGACCACCATAGTATGAAATATATATTGGAGCAAAGAGTTACCATTGCACGTCAACAAAAAGGTTTAACCAAATTAGTAGGCCTTGACTATGAGGTGCAGTATAAAAGAGGAGCTGAAAATAGGGTGGCTGATGCATTATCTAGGAGACAAGAAGAGGACTCAACCTTATTTGCCCTGTCTTCTACTGATCCTACTTGGATGAGTGAGGTGGAGCAGAGCTATGAACATGACCCTACATCTCATCAGTTGATCACAAAATTGATAACCAACGCCAACAACATCTCTAACTATACCTAGCTCAAGGGATTCTCAGATATAAACAGAAGATCTATATTGTCAAAGGGACAAACCTAAGGGTTAAGGTCTTTGAAGCCCTGCACCAATCCCCTTTGGGAGGACACTCTGTCCAGCAGGGTACTTACAGAAGGATGAATATGATTTTCTACTGTCCTAACATGAAGAATGATGTTTACAAATGGGTTTCAGAATGTGATATTTGCCAAAGAGTGAATACTGAGAACATACACACACCTGGCCTATTACAACGCTTACCTATTCCTGAGTTACCATGGCAAGACATAGACATGGATTTTGTGGAAGGGTTATCCTCATCAGGCCATAGTAATGCCATACTAGTGGTGGTGGACTAACTCACCAAATATGACCATTTCTTAGCTTTCAAACACCCCTTCACAACACAATATGTGGCTGATTTCTTCTTAAGGGACATCTAACACTATTGTGTTTGATAGAGACAGTGTGTTTACTAGCCAACTCTGGCAAAGATTATTCAAATCCATGGGGGTCAGGTTGCACATGTCCACCTCCTACCATCCTCAAACAGATGGTCAGACAGAGAGATTGAACAGATGCTTGGAATCCTACCTACGAGCCATGGTGTTCACCATACCAAAGCAGTGGGTTAAATGGTTACCCCTGGCTGAGTGGTCGTACAACACTAATAGCCACAGTTCCCTAAAGAATACTCCTTTCCAAGCGTTGTACGGGTTTGCACCACCACAGATTCCCTTGGGATCCCTACCCCACCCAGCACAGACCCAAGCAGGAGCATGCATAGCCCAAAGGCAACAAATGCTGCAACATCTTAAAGACAATCTCACTCAGGCCCAAGCACAAATAAAGTTTTATGTAGATAGAAACAGATCTAACAGGGTTTTGATTGTGGGCGACTGAGTTTATCTAAAGCTTCAACCTTACAAGCAAGCTTCAGTTGCCGTGAGAAAGAATCTTAAACTAAGTGCTCGATTTTATGGACCTTATAAAGTTCTACAAAGAATAGGCCCAGTAGCTTACCAACTTTAGCTTCTTTCGGAGTCCCAGATCCATCTTGTGTTCCACGTATCCCAGTTGAAGAAACGTGTAGGCCCTGACATCATTCCACATCCACAGCCTCAGATTTGTGACGATGATGGTTGTGTCTTAGTCCAACTAGTGGCCATTTTGCAACGGAAGATGGTGAAGGTAAACAATGCGGTTGGAGTCAAGGTGTTAGTTCGATGGGCTAATTTGAGTGTTGAGGAGGCAACTTGGGAAGATTGGGGATACATAAAAAGTAGATTTCCATATTTTATGGCTAACCTATGACCTTGAGGACAAGGTCATTTTTCATCGGAGGGGTATTGTTATATGTCGGCTAAGGAAGAGAAATGAGAAGTGTGAATTAGGAAAGTGCAGATAGGGTTAATAAGAAGAGCACGTGAGTTGCACATTCTCGTAATCGAACTGCTAGAATAAATCTCTGAAATGAAGGGTGCAGATCCATTCTCAGCCTAGTAACGGTTTGGGCCAGCTGAAGAGCTTATAATCGAATTTGGTCTAGCAAGTTGGAGCAGTTATGACAGGTATTATTCTGTTATCCTCTCTCTATTCTCTCTTTTTCTCTCTACCTTCTTGTTCTCTTTTCAACCTCTCATCTAATTGACCTCCATTAATTTACAGGTGAATTGTTGGATTCAATGAAGATTAGGAAGTTTTCTATTCTTAGTTAAATCATTCAGTTCATACGATTTAATTGTAATTTTGTTCAATTCAATAAAAATCTCCATTTTCAGTCCCAAATTCCTTTTTCGCTTATAAGTACATTACACTTAACAACAACATCCTCACTCTTAGAACAATCAACCATTAACCCAAAAATCCCAATAAACCCCCCACTTTTAGTTTGATACTTGTAGATGTCGTTCAGATCTGACCGAAAACGAGCAGCTCTGGTGACCCTCCATTGAATCCGGCGAAACAGAGCTCAAACCCAAAAGCATAACTGCCCCGTCCATCCTCTGTTTCTTTGAGTCGAGTTTCTTGTTGGTGATTCAGTTCAATGTCGTTGGTCTTGTTCAAGGTCTTGCTCTTAGTTTGAGTATTCAATATTCACTATTGTACTAGCTGGTTCGCACGTGAACTTTCATCAATAAAATAATGAAGAAGCTTCATTGAGGTTAATCTAAATTCCTTTTTGCAATTGTTTCTATTTTTAAAGAGACATTTCATGCCTATTTGTTTTGCTTTATTTATTGCCTTCTCATTCAATTTTAGATAATTTTAGTTAGTACTAATATTTTGCTTCTTGTTTCTATTTCTTTTGTTTTACTGTCTTCTCATTTGTTTAAGTAGCTTAGTTGGTAGTGTTTTTCTTCTTGTTTAATTTTGTCTGTTGTCACGTGTTAGAAATTTAGTTTATTAAGGTTGAATCCACAAATGCTTAGTATGTTGAATATTGTTGGTTTTGAAAAGTTATTATGTTGTATGGGCTTAAATGATTTCACAAATCGGGTCGGGTGAGTGTTTCACGTGACTCGATCATAAATTCAAATAGTAATAAGAATAAACATATTGTAGATCGCAGGTGCGTTTCACGTGACGCGATTCGCAATATGTACAAAAAAAAAATAACGGGTGCACGACATCGCGACTTGTTCAAATAAACCTCATAAATACCAAAAGCGGTTAAAAAGTTAAAAAATGCACAATAGGTTCAAAAAATGTATTAAATCAGATAATTAGGCCAATTATTAATAGGTGAGCGACCGTGCTAAAACCAAAGAACTCGGGAGTGCCTTACACCTTCTCCCGACTTAACAGAATTTCTTACTCGGTCTTCTATGTTCGCAGACTTTAAAACAGAGTCGAATTTCCTTGATTTGGGATTTTAAAATAAACTAGTGACTTGGGACACCATAAATTATTCCAAGTGGCGACTCTGATTAAATAAATAATCGCATTTTGATTAATGTCACTTTAATTGGGAAAACTCCCTATCCCTCGGGAAAAAGGAGGTCTAATGAAGCTGAGGGTTTTAGGGAAATAAATCAAGAATTGAAATGAAACCGAGCCAGTTAATTTGGGCATTCCAGAATAGGTCCGGAAAACCATGATAAGAATTAACGCCGATGAAACAACTAGAGATGCATTAATCCAACTTTTTTTTGGATTCAGAGACGTGTTTGCATGGTCCTATGATGATATTTCACGACTGAGTGTTGATTTGGTAGTGTCATTCCCCAAACCTGGGGAGTCCTGGCTGGCACCTGGTGCCGTACTGGTCCGAGCGAACCACTCTGTAACTCTTTTCTTTTTTCTGATAACTGGCATGGTCCAATATGGTCACAACTCGTAATATATAACTATAAGTGGGCCACAACTCTGTATCAATGAAACGTCGTTCTTAAAACATGAATACATATGGGTCGTCAAGGCCTCAGACATACTGTAAAAAATTAACCTCTGTCTACAAAGCCTCTAAGATTATTTAACATCACATGGGACTGGGTACCACCCATAAGTATGTAGCAAAACCCTGACACGATGACTCATAGACTCGGTTGCACTCCGAATGAGGTGGAGTCTTACCAATCCTTCGTTGAATGTCAATCTCGCCTACTATGAGGGCTCATCAAACTGATTATCCATACATGCGGGCATGAATGTAGTGTCCCCAATAATAGCACATCAGTACAAATAATGTACTGAGTATGTAAGGTAGAACTAAGACATAACAATAAGTCAACATTAATTAAAGACATAAGAATCAATTTGAATCTCTAAAATTCCACCGTATATTCATACTTATTATACTTATATATATAATGCTTCTCTTTGAGACTGTTGTCACACCCCTTTTTTTTTTTAAAACTAACCTCACTAAACCCTCTTAAAAAGAATAAAAAGGTTTTGTAAAGTTCAAAAGGGTTTTTCAATTTTGAAAGTGACAAAATTCGTGTTCAAAAGGATTAACTCAGAGTCGCCACCTGACTTTAGTTTCGGTGTGTCAGATCACCATTTTTTTTTAAAAAATTCCTTTTAAAAATACTTTGGACACCAAAACTAAGTCTGCACTAGATATTCGGGTAAGGGGGATCATTTGACTCGGGGAGAAGGTGTTAGGCATTCCCCGAGTCCCGTAGCTAGTACGACGTACGTGATCAAGTTGGCTTTGAAGAATACTCAGATTGAGGTGGTTACACAAAGAGAAAATAAACAATCAAAAGAGGCTCGAGGTCGTCCCCACACGAGCAAATGAACCAAATGCTACGGCTAGAACTTAAATCTGATAGAAACTCGGACGAAACCACGAGCCAATTCCGAACAGCCTACACCTCAATTGGTTTCAAACCCAATTCCAACACTTGAAGAAAAATCTATTTTTAAGACCCAAATTTCTTAATTCTATTTTTCCTTTTATTTTCTGACCATTTTCTTTTCTTTCTTTTTTTGTTGTTCTCGTATGTGTGTGTGGCGAGGTGGAAGCAGTGGAGGAGGTGGGACGACTATTTTTTTTTTTGTGTGTGTGTGTGTGAAGATTAGAGTGTAGGGTGTAGGTTTTCTTAGGGTTTTCTAGGGTTTTCAAGTGTGTCTTCTTGGGTGTGAAGGTGTGTGGAAGATTAGAAAGAAGAAGGTAATATTAGGGTAAAGTATGGGGCCATTCGGATTGGGCCTTAATTTTACAATTTTTACAATTTTGATTAAGAAATATATTAATTTCATTCCTAAAGTAATATCATAAAAAATGTAAAAGCAATCCTATTTAATTAAAACAACTATATTATGACATGAAATAATTTTTTGGTATTTTCAAAGATTATACTAAAATGAAAAAGGGATTAAGAAAATAATATCTTTTTTTTAAAATACCTAAAACCTAAATTAAATAGAGAAATATGAAACTATTTCTGTATTATTCAATTTCGTGATAAAATAAAGTAAAAGAGTCAAAACAAGTTAAAATAAAGATATTAGACCTAAACTAAATTGTTGTACGCTAAAATGTGTAAAATCTCCGGGAGTCAAAAATTACATGTCTACAGTTGCCCCTCTTTTACTAGAAACACGAAGAGTTTTCAGACAAAGAACGACTAGACAGGTTTTTTGACCCAACCCTTATTTAGAGAGACCAAACACTTAAAGAAAGGAGAATGTGACCGAGCCCTGGTATCTGAGCTGCCTACATATCCTTGGCTATAAAGGAATCGGGCCACGTGTAGTTCAGAAGTAGGAACAGTGATGGAGTTTACCGAGGTGGAGAGCTGATTGAGTGCCATCGAGGTTCCGGTCCGCGGTCCCTGCCGTTACATCAAAGATAAAAGGATAAATTACAGCAAAATAAAGAAAAATAAAAGATCCTATCTAATTCTTGTTTTGAATCTCCACTTGATCCCTCAACACGAAAATAAAAATTCACCCTGTTCTTCAGGTGGGCATCCTGCTGACTTGAATTTCAAGAAAACTGGAAGTTGACCCTATTCTTCAGGCACGCACCCTGCTTCCTGCACTTGAAATAAACTTGAACTTGGAGTAGACTTGAGCTTCCACACCTTGTCCTTCAGGCGGCTCGTGCTACTTCTGATTTGACTTGAAGACTGGAGGTTGACCCTATTCTTCAGGCGGGTTCCTGTTGCTTCTGACTTAAACTTGAAACTGAAACTTGACCCTGTTCTTCAGGCGGGATTCTCCTGAGGCTTCTTGAACTTGGAAATTAAAAGTTGACCCTGTTCTTCAGGCGGGCTCCTGATGCCTCTCTGACTTGAAATTGTAAAGTTGATCCTGTTCTATAGTCGGGCTCCTGATGCCTCTTGAATTTTGAAAATTGAATGTAACTCTAAAATGAATTCCTTCGTTCTCCAGGTGGGTGCCTGATACTGACTTGAAAATTGAATAACTCTGAAATTAATTCCCTCGTTTTCCAGGTAGGTGCCTGCCACTGACTTAAAACTTGAAATGAATTCTCTCGTTCTCTAGGTGGGCGCCTGCCAATGACTTGAAACTTGAAATGAATTCCCTTGTTCTCCAGGTGGGCGCCTACTGCTGACTTGAAATTTGTACTAACCCTGAAAAGAATTCCCTCGTTCTCCAGGTGGGTGCCTGCTACTGACTTGAAACTTGAAATAATTCTGAAATGAATTCCCTCGTCCTCCAGGTGGGCTCCTGCTACTGACTTAGCACTTGCACTAACTCTGAAAAGAATTCTCTCGTTCTCCAGGTGGGCGCCTGCTGCTGACTTGAAATATGCACTATTGTAAAGAATTCCCTCGTTCTCCAGGTGGGCGCATGTCAATGACTTGAAACTTGAAAGGAATTTCCTTGTTCTTCAGGTGGGCGCCTGCCAATGACTTGAAACGTGAAATGAATTCCCTCATTCTCCAGGTGGGAGCCTGCTGCTGACTTGAAATTTGCACTAACTCTGAAAAGAATTCCCTCATTCTCCAGGTGGGCGCCTGCTACTGACTTGAAACTTGAAATAATTCTGAAATGAATTCCCTCATTCTCTAGGTGTGCGTCTGCTACTGACTTAACACTTGCACTAACTCTGAAAAGAATTACCTTGTTCTCCAGGTGGGTGCCTACCAATGACTTGAAACTTGAAATAATTTTCCTTGTTCTCCTGGTGGGCGCCTGCCGATGACTTGAAACTTGAAATGAATTCCCTCGTTCTCTAGGTGGGCGCCTGCTGCTGACTTGAAATTCGCACTAACTCTGTAAATAATTCCCTCGTTCTCCAGGTGAGGTCCTATCAATGACTTGAAACTTGAAATGAATTACCTCATTCTTCAGGTGGGAGCCTGCCAATGACTTGAAACTTCAAATGAATTCCCTCGTTCTCCGGGTGGGCGCCTGCTACTGACTTGAAATTTGCATTAACTCTGAAAAGAATTCCCTTATTTTACAGGTGGTTGCCTTCCAATGACTTGAAACCTGAAATGAATTCCCTCGTTCTCCATGTGGGCACCTGCTGCTGACTTGAAATTTGCACTAACTCTGAAAAGAATTCCCTCGTTCTCCAGGTGGGCGCCTGCCACTGACTTAAAACTTGAAATGAATTCAATCGGTCTCCAGTGGGTGCCTGCCAATGACTTGAAACTTGAAATGAATTCCCTCGTTCTCCAGGTGGGCGCATGCTGATGACTTGAAATTGTAATAACTCTGAAAAGAATTCGCTCGTTCTCCAGGTGGTCGCCTGCCACTGACTTAAAACTTGAAATAAATGCCCTCGTTCTCCAGGTGGGCGCCTACCACTGACTTAAAACATGAAATAACTCTGAAATGAATTCCCGCATTCTCCAGGTGGGTTCCTGCATTCACAACAAAACAGACGAAGCAAAGAAAATTTTCTAGACCAGTTTGTACTAGGAACATTGGTGAGTGTTAATTGAATCCCATTTTCCAGGAGGGTCCTGAAAACTTAAACCAAATCCCATTATCCAGGAGGGTCCTCAAAACTTAAAACTAGATCCTATTACCCAGGAGGGTCCTGAAAACTTGAAAACTAGATCCCATTATCCAGGAGGGTCCTGAAAACATGAAAACTAAATCCCATTATCCAGGAGGGTCCTGAAAACTTGAAAACTAGATCCCATTATCTAGGAGGGTCCTGAAAACTTGAAAACTAGATCCCATTATCCAGGAGGGTTCTGAAAACTGAAACTGAACTTACCTGAGCCAATGCTCTATTCCTGGAGGATCTCTACAGAAAGAACAAAACTCTTTGCCCCTTAACCATATTTGTTCACGAAGGGTCTCTGCAGGTCGAACAAATTTCTTGCCCCTGTTTCAAACAAATGTAATCTTGTTAGTTTGAAAACGTGGTGGTTAGTTTGTGGCATCGTTGCTGGAAGTGTCCTCTTCTGCCACTGTCATGCTTCATTCTGATTAGCTGCTTCGGGATAACGAAGAATTGTTTGACTTTCTGACCGAACCTTGCCACAAAACCCCTGGATGACCTGAATCCCTTACACTCACTTGTTGAATTGTGTTTTCATACTGAAAATTGTTGAGCCTTTGAATTTTCTCAACATTCAAGAATCACTTGATCATCTAAACTTCAGTTATCACCACATTGCCCCTTCTGAATCATGTCACTTGCGATGTGTTTGGCTTAGTTTTACCTTATGCAATCAAAAGTTGGTAGTAGGCTTTGAAATCCCTTCTTGCTTGTTTAACAAAGGATGATTTGATAGAGACTCAGAAAGATAGACCCAAAAGAAACAAAGCTAAATGACTTTGACAATTAGGAATAAAAGGGAAATTTCGGACAAAGATAACTATTTGAAAAAGAACGGAAAAATACTTATCTAAGTGAAGCGGCCAGCTCCAATAATCATGACATGAATTTTAGATTTATCAGCCTAATCTGTCCAACCAATCATACTTTCAGTTCATCTCATGTCATCATACTTCAAAATCGGGCTTCCGATGATCCAATTCTTTTGTAGAGTCACGAACATTATTCGACTTGTAGTGCCCCGAAGGGTTTTCACCAACAAGACTCTCTCATTTGTTCATCTCTCAACTTACTGTCGCCTTACGATGCCCATGAGGGTTTTCATCGATAAGACTCTCTCATTTTTAATTTTCTCTCAGCTCACCATCGCCTTACGGTGCCCGTGAGGGTTTTCACCACTAAGACTCTCTCATTTTATTTATTTTCCTTATGCTCATGAACAAAATGTTACCCATGATATAAATCATACTTCTATCTCGCTTGACTTGGCATCCTCAAAGATTGATCGAAAGGTCTTTCTTTTTGGACCGTAATGTAGACTTTTGGACAGGGTTAGAAAGAAAAGGTGGTATGAAGGCTCAAAATAACTTAAGATGAAAGGGTTCAAAATAATAACTTTTGGAATCAGATCTTTTGCAAAACGAAAACCCCTGCTCCAGTTTCTTTGGATCTGGGGAATTATGGATTTTTATTTTGAAGGGACCGTACCGTGTAAGGTTGCCTACGTATACTTAAAAGGAATCAGGTGGAACGTAGTTCAAACTAAGTTGTTTGTTTTTGTTTCTTTTTCTTTTATTTTCTTTTTCTTCTTTTTTTCTTTTCTCTTTTTTCTTTTTTTTCTCTTTTTTTTTTTTCCTTTTCCTTTTTCTTTTCTTTGATTCTTTGATCTTCTTTTTTTTCTAAAAATCCTACTCCTGATTCCAAAATAGGGGAATGAAAGAAAATACATAAGGCTCAAAAGAGGTAGCAAAAGATGAAAGTGTTTGGGTAGCAGAATAAAATGCCTTCGTCATACCAAACTTTAAAAATGCCAAGTACAAACGTGCAATTGAAGATAAGCATATACCATACATCGTATCTATTGATGGCATCAACACAAACATAAAGTTCCAATGGTAAATACCTTTATCCCAATGAATGACCCTTGCCAGTTCGAAACAGACTTGACTCAACCTTATCTTGATGTGGAGGGATGCATTTCAACACTGACCTATATACCTTAAACTGCTTGAGAGACATTTCCTTGTTTCACGCTTTTATCAACCTCTTGATTTTCCAGACTAACCGCCTCAGTTTCACTCAATCAAGCTTCAGGTTATCTCAGAATGCGTGAATCTTTACTTGTTTCCTCAAATGCATCTTTTTATCATATTCAAAACTATGTTTCATTATTCCGTGATTAGACTGGTTTTCAAAATCGGGCTAAAAATTATGTGTGTATGTCGTGTCACTTGGACTGGCTTGAAGAGAACTATAAAAGAAAAAGTGACCTAAACAAAAACTAACTAGAACAAACAGAAAATAGGAGATTGCATTAGACAGATGGTGAAAAGGGCGGGTTTGAACAAAACAAGCAAAATAGACATGGGTTACAACCCTGGAACAATCCTAGATAACACTAGACGAGTTACTACAACTAAACAAACTAGGAAAAATAAGAAGAAGAAGGATTTTATCCCCAAGACAATATCCAGATTACAACCCTGAAATAACCCGGACAACAGAAATGAAAACAAAATAAACCACCAAAACTCCTCCCCGGCTAGCCAAGAAAGGAGTGTCTTTCCAATTACCAAGCACGACATCATAGCCACTGGGTTCAGCAGCAGTGGGAATCTGGATTTGTGACAGCGGAATAATGGTGACGAGGCTTTCAGTGTAGTCAGTGGGAAATAATTGTGGAGGATGCCCACTAATCCAGGCTTGGTATATTTCGGCCATCTGTCCTTTCAACCTTGGGACCTCTTCTTTCAATCAGATTTTGATTCAACAATCTCCTTAGACGGATCAACAACCCCTGTATCCAAGTCTTTGCCAGCCATGGCTACCCTGCTCTTTGACCTTGTGTTGTACGGATGACTCGCTAGAATACCACAAACTAACCAGCTTATTTTCTGAGAACAATTAAAGTACCAAAGAGGAGCAAAACAAAGCCAACATGTTAGCGTTAGGGCATTTATCAGATGGAAATATCACATTACGTGCAATGCGCCTAGCAACAATTAACGGTTCTAGAATGACTTCAAGGGTCACAAGGTCATTTGGCATCATCCCAATTTTGTTATTCTTTAACACTCCTTGGTTTGATCATTTTCTCTCTCTTTTCTTTCTGATCATGACTCTTTTTCTTGCATCCCACAGTTCCCTCTCATTTTTCACATCCCACAACTTCATGATCTTTTTTTTCTTCTTTTTTTTTTAAAGAAAATAACTATTCGATCGAACCCTATGTAGGTTGCCTACGTATCATGTGCCACATGAATCAGACCAAGCGTAGTTCTGGAAAAGTAATGGACAAAATAAACTAAAAACAAAATCTTTTTGGATTTTTCATTTATAATTTTTTTGGTTTTCGCATACAAAATAGGAAATACGATAACAAAAGACTCGACGAACTCAACTAGACTATGATAGACTCCGACACCACCTAAAAGAATCGATACTACTGTACAAGACTAGAAAATAAAAGACAACATGACTGACTGACTCAAAACATAAAAGTATCCTCAAGCAACTCATATATGCAACGGTCCTGACTCGAATGGTCCTAGGGTATCTGTCATGCTCAAGCTCTGGTAAGTAAATCCACACTTGTATGAGAAAAATGAGATCAAATAGAGTTAGTGACTCGAGACACAATGCGACGCCACAAAACCTCCTATTGGACACATGCAAGACAAGATTGGGCTATTTTTGAAAAATGGACAACGTGGCCAAGGGTGGCTCTATTAGTGCAAACTCAACAAAGGAGACCTCAAACGCGTAGAAATACCTCACTAAGGCTTATATGACTTCAAACTCCCAATAATTATGGCCCTAGAAATTAATTCGCAGAAATGACCCATTTTGCAAAACGGCTGATATGGCTAGAAGTGACTAAAGATGCAAACTCAAAAACGACGGACCTTAAGGTAGTGGGAAACTTAGTTGCGTACTCAAGATTCTGAGACATGGGTCAGTAAACCACTTTTGCAAAAATATCCCTATTTTGCAAAAATGGCCGATGTGGCCGAACGTGGCTAGACATGCAAGTTCAACAGGAATGGACCTTAAAACTGAGAGGACACCTTGTTGTGGACTTAGGGCTCTAAGACATGGATAACAAACTACTTTGAGACAAAAACCCTATTTTGCAAAACGGCTGATGTGGCCAAAAGTGGTTAAACACGCAAGATTTGGCTACGACCCCTGAAGTCAAGAACCTAAAAGCTCGCTAGGAAGACCAGACCCTATGTGGGATACGTATCCCTCCCCGAAAGATGAGAATCAGGTTTGCGTCGTTCCGGCAGATTGGATACGGGAGAGAATTTTTTTTAAAACANTTTTTTTTTTTTTTTTTAATCTTTTTTTTTTTTTTTTTTTTTTTTTTTTTTTTTTTTTTTGTCTTTTCTTGAAAAAGTTGTGAAAGAAAAATATAACTCGACCCTACTTGCTTCATTTTTCACCCTTATTTCCCAAACATCAGTCTGCCAAATGACCTTTCCACCCTCAAAGATGCAACATGTATCACATAGGGTGATTGAATGTCCTTTTGGGCCATGGCCCCACTTGGCACAATTGGACAGGCTTCCTACAAAGGAACACGGTACCTAGGATCGAGCCCTACTAAGTCACAATGATATGCAAATAAAAATGACCTAAAGGCTGACCTACATTTGGGATTCACTAACAAGGCAATGCGGGGGAGCGTATGGTCGATGGTGGCTGCTCAAGCTTTCCACCCACTCCATACGTCTGACGACTCCCCTTCCTAAAATAAGGATGACTCGACAAAGAGTTTGTGTACGCGACGCGTACTACGAGACTTGTTGCAGAAAGAAGACTCATGGTTATGCAAATGATGAAAGTTATAAAGCGGTAAACACATACGGAAAAGCGATAAACAAATAACCAACAAAACAGGAAATAAGTCAAACAAACTAAATAAAAAAATCAAATAAAGAAAACAAGCACCTCAATCGAATATCCTAAAAGCCAACAAGATCAAGTATCAGCTCGAACTTTCAAGTCCCCAATAGAGTCGCCAGAGATGTCACACCCTTTGTTTTTTAAAACTAACCGTACTAAACCCTCTTAAAAAGAATAAAAAGGTTTTGTAAAGTTCAAAAGGGTTTTTCAATTTTGAAAGTGACAAAATTCTTGTTCAAAAGGATTAACTCAGAGTCGCCACCTGACTTTGGTTTCGGTGTGTTAGGTCACCATTTTTTTTAAAATAAATTTTCCTTTTAAAAACACTTTAGACTCCAAAACTAAGTCTGCACCAGACATTCGGGTAAGGGGGTTCATTTGACTCGGGGAGAAGGTGTTAGGCATTCCCCGAGTCCCGTAGCTAGTACGGTTGCGTACGTGATCAAGTTGGCTTTGAAGAATACTCAGATTGAGGTGGTAACGCAAAGAGAAAATAAACAATCAAAAGAGGCTCGAGGTCGTCCCCACATAATAGAAGAAAAATAAAAAATAAGAATCCTATTCTATGCTTCCTCAAATCGTTCCTTCTTTGGACTCCATTTACATTCAATTCGGGGCATACCCCGGATAAAGATATATTTACAAATTCTTCGGGGCATTCCCCGGATAAATTTAACTAAAGGGTGACCTCTCGCCTCAAAAGAAAGCTAAAATACGAATGTCCTAGAAGGTTCGCCTACCCAAATGCGGTCGGCCTAAAACATGTTCCTAACGATAAAAGCAATGAAACGAAACTAAACAAAACATTATGTTCTAATTTCTCTTTCAATTTAAGTGCCCAACCCTCAATATCACATATAAATAATATTTAACACATGCTAACACCAACAAAGATCAATACATCAGTAAATTAAAGGCAAAAGGCACTTCGAGATGTAATAGAATATAGCAACAAAGAGAAAGGTTTAGAATGGACCTCAAGAAATTAAAGTAGCATAACAGGAGTCGGAATCGAAACTCGACGGACGAAACCTCATCAAACAGGAACTCGTATAAGTTTTCAATTGATGAAATTTTCCACCGTCACACGAGCAAATGAACCAAACGCTACGGCTAGAACTTAAATCCGATAGAAACTCGGAAGAAACCACGAGCCAACTCCGAACAACCTACACCTCAATCGGTTTCAAACTCAATTCCAACACTTGAAGAAAAATCCATTTTTAAGACCCAAAAATCTGAAAACTGAAATTGAACAAATATTTTTATATACTTTTTTTCTTAATTCAGTTTTTCCTTTTGTTTTCTAAACATTTTCTTTTCCTTTTTTTTTTGTTGTTCTCGTATGTGTGTGTGGCGAGGTGGCGACAGAGGAGGATGTGGGACGGCTATTTTTTTGTGCGTATGTGTGAAGATTAGAGGTGAGAGATGAGATCAAGGGTGGCCGGATTTGGCCGAGCTCAGGCAAGCCATGGACGCGGGTGAAGAAGTGGAGAAAGAGATCAAATGGAGAGGGGACGGGTGAAGATGGCTGGTTTTCTGGTGGAGATGGGGTTGGTGGTTGGTGGAGCTATTGAGCGAGAGGTCTTGGTTTTCCGGCGGGTGTCTGTTAAGGAAGGGGTAGTGGGTGGATGTTTCTTAGGAGTGAAGGGAGGATTTAGGGTGTGTAGCTAACCTCTCCGGCGGCGGCGAGGCGGCAGTGATGGGTGAAGGTGGTGGTTGTGGCCGTTAGAGGAGGATGAACGACTACTGTTATGGTGTTTTCTAGGGTGTAGTTTTTCTTAGAGTTTTCTAGGGTTTTCAAGTGTGTCTTCTTGGGTGTGAAGGTTTGTGGAAGATTAGGAAGAAGAAGGTAATATTAGGATAAAGTATTGGGCCATTCGGATTGGGCCTTAATTTTACAATTTTTGCAATTTTGATTAAGAAATATATTAATTTCATTCCTAAAGTAATATCATAAAAAATGTAAAAGTAACCCTAATTACTTAAAACAGCTATATTATGACATGAAACAATTTTTTGGTATTTTCAAATATTATACTAAAATGAAAAAGGGATTAAAAAATAATATCTTTTTTTAAAAATACCTAAAACCTAAATTAAATAGAGAAATATGAAACTATTTTTGTATTTTTCAATTTTGTGATAAAATAAAGTAAAAGAGTCAAAACAAGTTAAAATAACGATATTAGACCTTAAATAAATTTATGTACGCTAAAATGTGTAAAATCTCTGGGAGGGTCAAAAATTACATGTCTACAACTGTTATCCATATCGTATGATGCATGACTTCCCAACTAATTAGTGGTAACTGCCCGACCGGCCGTAGCGCGGTGGTAAATGCATGACTGCCCGACCGGTCGTAGCTCAGTGGTAAATGAATATGCATGACTGCTCGATCGGCCGTAGCTCGGTGGTAAATGAATATGCATGACTGCCCAACCGGTGGTAAATAATGATGCATAACTGCCCAACCGGTGGTAACTGCCCGACCGGCTGTAGCACGATGGTAAATTCATGAAGATGCATGTACACGTATCACTATATTATAAACTTTAAAATTTCTATCATATACCTCATTAGGGACTTAGGGACATACTTAGACATGCTTGAATATCACTTTAAAGGAATGAATAACATAGACATCCTTAACTGCTAAGAGTAGAATCACTTATAGAATGACATTACGTTTATGTATCGTTACTTGGATCATGCCAAAAGAAGAAAGGATTAACCTTAACATACTTGAGCCGGTTCTCTTAGAATTTGGTATGGAATTATTTTGCTTTTTCACTTAGTCATGCTCAGCCCATCCTACTTGCACAAGAGATTTCATTTGATTTGTAAGGCACACATGAGTTTATATTAAGAAACTCATGTTCAAGCCTTTAGAAACCATAGTGAATTTATAGTGAAGAACTCACGTTACTAAGTTAGAGAGCTTTCTAAGTAAGTTGAAATTGGAAGATCTTTATGTTACTTAGAATATCTCTTAAGTTGGAGATATTTTATATATGGATTTGGGCCCCACTCTAAGATGACTAAGCTTCAAAACCCTTTAAATGCGGCACCTAAATTTGTGAGTAAAGAGTCACTCATTTCACGACTTTACTTATCACTTGTTATAAATATCATAAATACTTATAACCTCGAAAATAGTCTTGTCCTCATCCTAAAGTACTACTATTAAAGTATTAAAATATTAATAAATTATGGTACCATATAAAATTAATACATACGCTATTATTTCATTAAAACATACATGTACAAATACATATATATTCTCAACTTCTAATTTTCCTAATCTCATACAAAGAGTACAAATTTTGGTACGCTTAATTCTTAAAATGGTAAAAAGATAACCTTCTTTTCTTGTGAGAAAATAATTTATATCTTTACAATAAAGAAAATCTCATAAATTTCTCATATTATGTGTATAATTTAAAGCATATTCGAAAGTAGTAATATTAATAACTATATAAAATCATTTTTTTTTTTTAAATTACAAAAATGGTCCACTCAAAATACCATATCAAATGTAAACGGTATCAAGGTTGTTAAACTTACGGGGTCTTACAATAACATAGTCAAAAATCCTCTATAATCTCATGAATGGTCTTAATCCCTTCAAGCTCATATGAATTACTACGACTCATCGTAATATTAAAGTACGGGATGTAATATTCTTCCCCCCTTTTATAATATTCGTCCTTGAATGTTAACTCTTGGAGATTTACAAATTTTTTATTAGGGTCTCCTCTGTAAATTAAACTAAAACCCAAACTATATCTGAAGTCTCGACTATTCACAACCTTTGGTACTTGAGTATCTCGTATCTTCTTCACCTTTACCTTACTTTTTAATCCGGCATCGTATCTTCTATTTCTTTCATAACCTTCCTTCCACATAGGTGGAAATTACGCCTTAAAGCTCTATTGTGATACGTGCACCTCTAGTGCATACAAAATCTGGCGAAAGTTTCATATTGACTTCTTACGACTCAGCTCTATGGTACGATCTGGAAACAAAAGAAGGGTAACATTTCCTAAATTCCCTATAGCCTCTCAATTATAAATGTGGTGCACAACACACCCATAAGTGAGACTCTACTAGGCACAGCTTTGTAGACTTCCTAGGACACGACCCGCTCTAATACCACTTTATCACGCCCCAAACCTGGGGAGGCGTGGCTGGCACCCAGTGTCGTACTGGCCCGAGCGAACCACTCTGTAACTCATTTTTTTTCTTACAACTGTCATGGGACAACATGGTTACAACTCGTAATGTATAACTATAAGTGGGTCACAACTCTATATCAATGAAACATCGTTCTTAAAACATGAATACATATGAGTCGTCAAGGCCTCTGACATACTGTACAAAATTAACCTCTGTCTACAAAGCCTCTAAGATTTATTTTACATCACATGGGACAGGGTACCGGCCTACCCATAAGTATGTAGCAAAACTCTGACACGATGACTATAGACTCGGCTGCACTCCGAATGAGGTGGAGTCTTACCGATCCTTTGCTGAATTCCAATCTCGTCTACTATGAGGGCTCGTCAAATTGATTATCTATACATGCAGGCATGAATGCAGTGTCCCAAACAATAGGACGTCAGTACGAATAATGTACTGAGTATGTAATGCAGAACTGAGACATAACAATAAGTCAACATTAATTAAAGACATATAAGAATCAATCTGAATATCTGAAGTGACATCATATATGCATACTTATTATACTTATATATATAATGTTTCTCTTATTACTGTTATCCATATCATATGATGCATGACTTCCCAACTGATTAGTGGTAACTGCCCGACCGGTCTTAGTGCGGTGGTAAATGCATGACTGCTCGACCGGCCGTAGCTCGGCGGTAAATGAATATGCATGACTGCTCGATCGGCCGTAGCGCGGTGGTAAATGAATATGCATGACTGACCAACCGGTGGTAAATAATGATGTATAACTGCCCGACCGGTGGTAACTGCCCGACCGGGCATAACACGATGGTAAATTCATGAAGATGCATGTACACGTATCACTATATTATAAACTTTAACATCTCTATCATATACCTCATTTGGGACTTAGGGACATACTTAGACATGTTTGAATATCACTTTACAGGAATGAATAACATAGACATCCTTAACTTCTAAGAGTAGAACCATTTATGGAATGACATTATGTTTACGTATCGTTACTTGAATTATGCCAAAAAAGAAAGGATTAGCCTTAACATACCTGAGCCGGTTCTCTTAGGATTTGGTATGGAATTGTTTGCTTTTTCACTTAGTCATGCTCATCCCACTCTACTTGCACAAGGGGTTCCATTTGATTTGTAAGGCACACATGAGTTTATATTAAGAAACTCATGTTCAAGCCTTTAGAAACCACAGTGAATTTATAGTGAAGAACTCACGTTACTAAGTTAGAGAGCCTTCTAAGTAAGTTGAAATTGGAAGATCTTTATGTTACTTAGAATATCTCTTAGGTCGAAGATGTTTTATATATGAATGTGGGCCCCACTTCAGGATGACTAAGCTTCAAAACCCTTTAAATGTTCCACCTAAATTTGTGAGTAAAGAGTCGCTCATTTCATTAAATCTTGCTGCCATGTTGGTTCATCAAGCTTTATCCATAAATTTCCAATTACATGCTAATCTCCCATTAAAATTAATATTCACCAATTATCCATATAATTAAGAATTACCTCAAATTACTTAAAATACTACTTACACTTTATACATCTTACTATCATGGTCATGTTGTATATTACTAGTCCAAAAATACCGGGCATTATAGCTTGGGCCGCATTTTATCTCAAAATGTCAAACTTCAACCAACCTCATTTTCTTCAACTTATTTACCCTCTCACCTTCACAACTTTACTTATTAGTTGTTACAAATATCATAAATACTTATAACCTCGGAAATAGTCTTGTCCTCATCCTAAAGTACTACTATTAAAGTATTAAAATATTAATAAATCATGGTACAATATAAAATCAATACATACGCTATTATTTTATTAAAATATCTGTGTAAAAATACATATATTTTCTCAACTTCTAATTTTTCTAATCACATATAAGAGTACAAAATTTGGTACGCTTAGTTCTTAAAATGGTAAAAATATAACCTTCTTTTCGTGTGAGAAAATAATGTCTATCTTTACAATAAAGAAAATCTCATAAAATTTCTCATATTATGTGTATAATTTAAAGCATATTCGAAAGTAGTAATATTAATAACAATATAAAATCATATTTAAAAACATTTTTGCAAAAATGTTTCACTCAAAATACCATATCAAATGTATATAACGGTAGCAAGGTTGTTAAACTTATGGTGTCTTACAATAACATAGTCACAAATCCTCTATAATCTCATGATTGGACTTAATCCCTTCAAGCTCATATGGATTACTACGACTCATCCTAATATTAAAGTATGGGATGTAACAAGTAGTGCATAAATTGCCAACTTATCCCGGTTATCCACCTGTCCAACATAAGCAAAGAAAGTTCAAAACAGACATCAGTGATAAGATCAAAGAAGAAGTCACCAAATAATTGAAAGGTGGTGTGATCCGAGTGGTCCGATACACTACATGGTTGGCTAATGTGGTCCCAGTGCTAAAGAAAGATGGGAAAACCCGAGTGTGTGTTGATTATCGGGATTTGAACAAAGCAAGCCCTAGGGACAACTTTCCCTTTCCAAACATTCATATTCTTGTTAACAAGTGTGTCAAACATAAGATACAGTCTTTCGTGGATTGTTATGCTGGGTACCACCAGGTTCTGGTGGATGAGGACGACAAAGAAAAAACGGCTTTCACCACACTGTGGGGCCCTTACTGTTATAGAGTCATGATATTTGTCTTGAAGAATGCCGATGCAACCTACATAAGAGCTATGACTGCCATCTTCCATGACATGCTGCACCAGGAAATTGAGGTGTATGTGGATGATGTAATCATTAAATCCAGAACGCAAGACGTCCATATGCGAGATTTAAGGAAGTTCTTTGAGCGTCTGTGCAAGTATGATTTGAAAATTAATCCAGCTAAATATGCATTCAAAGTTCCATATGGGGAACTTCTGAGGCTAATAGTCAGCCGGAGAGGTATTGAGTTAGATCCAGCAAAGATAAAGTTTATTCGGGATTTACCACCTCCGAGAACCAAGAAAGAGGTCATGAGTCTGTTAGGAAGATTGAATTACACAAGCAGATTCATTGCTCAACTCACTACCACATGTGAGCCCATATTCAAACTGGAAAAGAAAGACACGGCAATCAAATGGACATATGAGTGTCAAGAGTCTTTTAATAAAATCAAAGAATATCTGTCGAATCCGCCAGTGTTGGTTCCACCCGAGCCGGGGAGACCTTTGTTTTTGTACCCAACAGTCTTGGAAAATTCTTTCCGCTGTGTCTTGGAAAAACACGATGTGATCGGGAAGAGAGAGCACGCCATATACTATCTGAACAAGAAGTTCACCAATTATGAAGCCAAGTATACTTTGTTGGAAAGAACTTGTTGCGCCCTGACTTGGGTCGCCCAGAAGCTCAGACATTATCTTTTGACCTATTCAACATATCTCATAACCAGAATAGATCCTCTGAAGTATATATTCCAAAAACCAATGTGCCCACGGGAAGGTTAGCAAAATGGAAAATCATGCTCACTGATTTTGACATAGTCTCTGTCACCCGCACGGAGATTAAAGCCCAAGCTTTGGCGGATCATCTAGCTGAGAACCCGGTTGACGATGAATACCAACTCCTAAGTGCTTACTTTCTGGACGAGGAAGTAAACTCGGTTGAAGTAATTCCAGAGGATACCAATGCTTGGAAAATGTTCTTTGATGGAGCTATAAATGCAAAAGGTGTCGGGATTGGAGAAATTTTGATATCGCCCACTGGTCAGCACTATCCGGCCACAGCCCGGCTTCGGTTCTTCTGTACAAACAACACCGCTGAGTATGAATCCTGCATTATGGGCATGAATATGGCAGTTGATTTAGATGTGGAGGAATTGTTAATCATGGGAGATTATGATTTGATCATTCGACAAGCCTTGATGAATGGGAAACTCGAGATATCAAACTCATCCCATACAGGAAACATGCGGAATATCTTAGCAAATGGTTCAAGTTCGTCGAGTTCAGGTATATTCCTCGATTCCACAATGAGCTAGCTGATGCACTAGTTATTTTGGCCTCAATGCTACCGTATCCGGGCAACGTCCATATTGACTCACTGGAAATACAAATTCGAGAAAGGCATGGTTATTCTAATGCAATTGAAATAGAACCATACGTTTAGCCATGGTATCATGATATCAAAAGGTTCCTGAAAACAAAGGAATATCCCGAGCAGGTCAATGGAGATCAAAAGAGAACCATCAGAAGGCTTGCCAGCAGTTTATTTTTGAGTGGAGAGGTCTTGTACAAAAGAACTCCAAATATGAATTTTTTGAGGTGTGTAGATGCCCGAGAAGCCGAAAAGATCATGAACGAAGTGCATTCGAGAGTATCTGGTCCCCACGTAAATGGATATGTCCTTGCAAAGAAAATCCTCCGGGCAGGTTATTATTGGATGACCATGGAAAAGGATTGCTTCAGCTTCGTTCGGAAGTGCCAGTAGTGCCAGATACACAGTGACCTGATTCATGCACCACCTTCAGAATTACATTCTATGTCAACACCTTGGTCGTTCGTTGCTTGGGGTATGGATGTTATTGGGCCGATTGAGCCGAAAGCTTAAAAAGGGGAACAGATCCATCCTGGTTGCCATTGATTATTTCACAAAGTGGGTTGAAGTAGTCTCTTTCAAAGCTGTCACTAAGAAAGCAGTGGTGGACTTTGTGAATACCCACATTATTTGTCGTTTTGGTATTCCTGAAACTATCATTACAGACAATGTTGTAAATCTGAATAGCCACTTGATGAGGGAGGTATGCGAACAGTTTATAATTACGCATCACAACTCTACCCCTTATCGACCCAAAGCTAACGGCTCTATTGAAGCTGCAAACAACAATATCAAATAGATCCTCGGGAAAATGATTCAAAGTTCTGGACAATGGCATGAAAAGTTATCTTTTGCACTACTTGGATATCGCACAACCGTGCGCACATCACTTAGGGCCACGCCTTATCTATTGGTTTATGGCACTGAAGTTGTAATACCTATAGAAGTTGAGATTCTCTCTCTTTGAATGATTGTTGAAGCCGTGATCGAGGATGATGAATGGGTCAAGACCTGGTTGGAACTATTAACTATGATTGATGAAAAGCGGATGGCCGCAGTCTGCCACGGGAAGTTGTACCAACAAATAATGGCCCGTACCTACAACAAGAAGGTGCGGCCTAGAAAATTCGAAGTGGGGCAACTCGTTCTGAGGCGCATTTTCCCTCATCATGAAGAAACAAAAGGAAAGTTTTCTCCAAATTGGAAAGATCCGTACATTATAAGAAGAGTGTTGCCAAAGGGAGCGTTGTATTTCGGAGACATCGAAGGAAATGACCCCAAAGCAGTTTTCAATGCAAATGCAGTCAAAAGATATTATGTTTGACCCTTTACGCAACTTTTATACTATCCGATTGGGATGACGAAATCTTTCATTATCGCTACCCAAACACTACCAACCCTTGCAAACCCTTTGATCCGGCTCCCTTTATTTGATTACCCTCTTTTGAACCTGAAAATGTTCTTAAAAAAAAGATGAAAAATGAAAAAAAAAACAAAAAAAATAGAAAAGCAAAACAGAAAGAAGAAAAATAAAAGGAAATCAAAAACAAAGTTGCTTGAACTACGTTTGACTTAATTCCGAAAGGATACATAAGCAACCTCTCTCTGGGGTGCAGTCACACCAAAATAAAATACACATTCCACCAAAATTTGAAACTGGGGCAGATGTTATAATGGTTCGGAGATGGTTTCGCCCGAAAAGTTCCGAAGTTGTAATCCAATCCATATCCTTTTCACCCAAATCCTTTTCAAAGTCCTTCCGATCAATCAACGAGAATGTTAAAGAATTAGGGGATACAACTACTCGGATCTGATACAACAAAATGAGATAAATGAAATGAGAGAGTCTTATAGGTGAAAACCCTCACGGGCATCGTAAGGCGATGGTAAGTAGAGAAAATGAGAGAGTCTCACAAGTGAAAACTTGCAAAAAGAACTACAAGGTGATAACGAGACAAAAAATGAGAGAGGTCAGCCGGTGAAAACTCGCAAAGGGCACTACTGATAAAAAAACGGGCATGATAGTCCTAGGCAAGGTTTCTCAGTTTTGAGGCAAAAATTGTGATAAATTTCTGAGAGTCGGACGGTTTACACAGATTAGGCATCCAGTGCAAAAGGCATGTCATGTTCATTGAAGTCCGTATGTACTCCAAATGAGTCCTTTTTTCCTTTCCCAAAAGGGACACTTCTTTTTTAAACTCATTCTCCATTCCACTGTTTGTTTTCTTTGAATCTCGTTTGGTCTAACTTTGTTCCAAATACTAAGGCAAAGAAGGCACTCAGCCTCGGCAGGTGCGTCAAGTCAACCCCGACTGGCCATGGCGGTCGATGCTTCAAAATCAAAAACTCTTGGAGGGAGGAAATCAAATTGAAGTGCCTACAAAGGAAAAATGAAGTTGAAAAGGTTAAGTCCCAAGTGGCTAACCGTCCTGGCAAAGTTTGAAGAGTCAAAGATTCCCCAATGCTCTGAAGTTAAAAATTGAAAGAAGGAAATCAGATTGAAATGCCCATGAAGGCAAAACAAAGTTGAAAAAGGTTAAGTCCCATGTGACCAACCGTCATGGCAAGGTTTGGAAAAGCCAAAAATGAGATCGGTCTTCAAGAAACAACTAGTTGCTATTGAAAATATCATCAAAGAAGTCAGACCGAGATCAAGTGACTAAAACACTCAAGGCCGCAAAACCAACCACCATTTCAAACTAACAAATTGTTCTTTGTTTGAACCATAGGAAATAGGTAAAATCCAAAGCAACCTCACAAAAGCAGTTGTAACCAAAAGAAACCGCGCGAAGACTAAAATAGCTCTACAGCAACAAACACTCCAAAAAGGGAAGTCTTCTCCAAATTCTTTCCCGCATTTTACTCATTCTCTTAACTAAAAAAATGAAAAGAAAGAAAATTCAAAATCATGGTAGTATAGGGTCTCCAATCCCTAACTGTATTATCCAACATAGGGTCCCCACTTCCTAGTTGATTTTATTTTTGACATAGGGTCTCCACTTCCTAGTCTTTTTTTCAACATAGGGTCTCCACTCCCTAGTTGAAGTTATTTTAGGCATAAGGTCTCCACTCCCTAGTCTTCTTTCCCAACATAGGGTCTCCACTCCATAGTTAATTTTATTTTTAGGCATAGGGTCTCCACTCGCTAGTCATTTTTCCAACATAGGGTCTCCACTCCCTAGTTGAAGTTATTTTAGACATAGTGTCTCCATTCCCTAGTCGTTTTTCCAGCATAGGATCTCCACTCCCTAGTTGAAGTTATTTTTAGGCATAGGGTGTCCACTCCCTATTCGTTTTTATAACGTAGGATTTCCACTCCCTAGTTGATTTTATTTTAGACATAGGGTCTCTATTCCCTAGTCGCTTTTCCAACATAGGGTCTCTCCCTAGTTGAAGTTATTTTAGACATAAGGTCTCTATTCCCTAGTCAGTTTTTTCAATATAGGGTCTCCACTCCCTAGTTGATTTTTATTTTAGACATAGGGTCTCCACGCCCTAGTCACTTTTCCAACATAAGGTCTACATTCCCTAGTTGATTTTCATTATAGACATAGGGCCTCCACTCCCTAGTCGATTTTCCAATATAGGGTCTCCACTCCCTAGTTTCTTTTCCAACATAGGATATCCACTCCCTAGTTGATTGTGGTTTAGACGTAGGGTCTCCACTCCCTAGTTATTTTTTCAACATAGGGTCTCCACTCCCTAGTTGATTTTATTTTAGAGTTAGGGTCTTCACTCCCTAGTCGCTTTTTCAACATAGGGTCTCAGTTCCCTAGTTGCCTTCTTTTTAGAAATAAGGTCTCCACTCCCTAGTCTCTATTTTCTTAGAGTACACCAATCCTGACTTCCATTGCTTTCAATAATGAAGTAGTATAGAGTTTTGTTACAAATAACTCAACAAAAAAATTTCCTAGTGAAAACGGGGGCAGAAAAAATTGTGTTCGTTCGTTTGTTTTGGTGTCTGAGCAGGTTTTAACCTCGAGGCACAGGGTTCGAGATGACCAAAAGAAGAAGTCTCAATCCAAAATAAAGAAAAGAAAAGGAAAGTAAGTGAATCCAAAATGCAGAAGCGGAGAAAAGATGTGGACTGCTCCAGACATGACTGAAGTCATGAGCTTTGCATGTCCTGTTTGATCCGACGAAACCATAGAAGAATGAATTAGCACCTGCAGCTAGCAAGCATCAAGATTCATATCAGAGTCTGTGTGAAGAACCAGCAAAGACTCAAGATCAAGATTCAAAAAACCTATAGATAGAAACCTTGTAACTCGTAGTTGATAGGCTTGTTTAGTTTTTTTTTTCATTTTTGATTTTGGTGTAATAAGGAGCTCAACAAGCGATAATAGCAGCAACAACAATGAAATCACAGTTTCTCGGTAGTTCCAACTACCAAAACTTCCAGAACTACACTGACATGATTCCTTTATAACCAAGGATATATAGGCAACCCTCGAAGCAAAGTTTAGTCAATTTTTTTAAAAATGCTTCCAAATGGAGTATCAAACAGGCAAAAATTATTCATGTTTGCTCACTTTATCTTTGCCCGAAAATTCTTCACGTTCTCGAGCAAAGAAGGGCAGTTGTGAGCACGTAATTTTTGCCTAATATAAAATTACTCCTAAAAAATTCCAAAAAGATAGCTTTAAATTATTTTATGGAATTTAAAAAAAATCTATATTTTTTTTACTTAGTTTGCTTTGTACGTACTCATGTTAGATGCATTTTTAAGTTGCATTTTAAATCCTAAAAAAATACAAAAATATTTTGAATCTTTACATTTTTAGATTTAATTGCATTTGTAAAACACTTAAAATACCAAAAATACGTTAGTAACTGTACATGCATTTGTTAGCTAAATGAATTAGTCAATGTAGAAAAATAGTTCATTAGGTTAATTTTACAAATAAGTTAGAATTAGGAGTCTTGAAAATAAAAAGAAAGGAAATAAAAAGCTATTTGCCTTGTCTTCAAATTGGGCAAATTGACCAGCAGCCCAAATTTTGCTCCCAGCCCAATCCTACCAATTCCTATCTACCTGACCCGCCAGGCCCATCACTCTCTTCACTCATTAAAATAACCTACCTCTCAAAAATCCCCTCAGAGAACACAACAGATCCCCTCCCCTTAACCTAAAACCTAGTCACCACATGATGCTCTCAAAAGAAGAGACGGATCCCACCCACAAACACACGCATATGCACACTCGTTTACACCATTTCTTTTTTACAAAAATACTCGCACACAATTCTCACCTCACTCTCTCTCGTCTCATTCACACGTAATTTAGAAGGTGTTTGGCTAAGCTTATAAACTGGTCAAATTAGTTTATAATCATTTTTTGATTTATCTACACGTTTGATAAAGTTAAAAGTGCTTATAAGTCAAAAATAAGTCATAAGCTGGTCACCCCAACTTATACTTTTTTAGCTTATAAGCACTTTAAGTTTGACCAAAATTTTTACAATTTTATCCCTAAAATATTCCTTTTCAAAACAAAACCTACATATCCCTATGTCAATCTTATTGCTTCACTGCCTCACGTATTTCTTATGATTATATGCCTATCATAAAATAAATTATATTTATCATAAAAATTATTTTATCCAATCACAGTTTTCTTTAAAATAAAATATTTGTATTTGAATCGATCTCGAATTTAAATTTTGAAAAAATTACACCCTTATTTGAGACCTTGTATTTTCCCTTTTTGTGTGGTTTTCCAAACCTGGGCTACCTATTTGAGCCCGATTGATCAATTATGATAATTCTAAACATCTGGCAATTTTCTAAACCAGTAATAACTCACAAGCCACAAACAAACTAGGTAATTAACTATTTTTTACTAAATTTTGCTCTTGCCCCATAACTAATAAACTCCGCAAACTCTTGAACCCTCACAATAATCTCAAAGTAGTTTACGAAAAATAACTCATGAATATTGGAGCTTGTTTTAGGTGCGATTAATTTTAAATCATCGTGATTATGAGTATGGTTCTCATGGCATAATCATGATACATAAATCCCAATTCGAGTGTGTGTTTCACGTGACTCGACCATCACTTCAAATAATAATAACAATAAACATGTTGAAAATCACGGGTACGTTTCACGTGACGCAATTCGCAATGTGTACAAAAATAATAAGTTCGCGATCGCGACTTATTCAAATAAATTCCATAAATACTAAAAAACGATCAAAATTCTATTAAAAGCGGTTAGAAGGTAAAAACCACAATAGGTTTAAAACGTGCAATAAATCAGATAATTATGTCAATTATTAATAGTTGAGCGACCGTGCTAAAACTATGGAATTCGGGAGTGTCTCACACCTTCTCCCGGTTAACAGAATTCTTTACCTGATCTTCTGTGTTCGCAAACCAAAAATAGAAGTCAATTTCCTCGATTTTGGGATTCTAAACTTAATCGGTGACTTGGACACATTAATAATTATCCCAAATGGCGACACTAAATTAAATAAATAATCTTATATCAAATAATGTCATTTTAATTAAAAAAAACTCTCTATTCCTTCGGAAAAAGGAGGTGTGACAAACTCTTTACCTTCCGATCACACAATGATAACTTTTATTATTATACCAAGACTCCCCACATTTAAGTTTTGTGCGTTAATTGTATATTATTATTTATTTACACTATCAGTTCATTTAATTGGTTATATAAGCTAATCCCTTAATTTTAAATTATCATATCAAGCTTGTATGAGATGTTAACTATTACTCTATCCGGTCCATTTAAATTAATTTTTAATCTTTTTTTGTGGTTCACAATATTTGATTTTTCTTATATCAAGGATGAAATAACTTTATTTTTTTAAAGTTGTCCTTGAAGTAAAGAACTTAGAAATATTTATCATATTTTTAATGAATAAATTAAAATTAATATGATTAATTTTATTATTAATTATACTAAAAGATGAATTTCTTGATATATGATAAAACAATAAAAAAAATTAATTAAAATACACGGGAGGGAGAGACATTTGTTAGTCATACTCACTGGTCTATGCACAGAATTTAAATTCAAATAAAATTTTGTTAAAAGTTAAATGTAGACAAGGCGAGAGATTTGAGGGGCAATCCCACAAATGCAACTCATGCAAGTGGGGCCCAAAAGGACACATGGAGTAATAACCTGGAAAGCATCTGAACCGTTAGATAAGGGCCTATTAGCTTTAAACATCTTTAGAGATGTCAGTTCCTCTGGGGCCCAGTTAAGGCAAATAGGTCCCACGTCAGGTGTTGTTGTTGCTTCAGTGGGGCCCTTTAGTACGCTAAATCATCGTATTTTTGTGATGAAGGGCTCCATTAGGCGCGCCGGCCTAGCGCCGCATGTCTCGTGTAAAATTAGTACTCCTTCAAAGCTAAATTTGTATTCACCCAATTTACCTACAAATATATATTTTCGTTTCAATTTATGTGAACTTATTTTTATTTTAATCTGTATCAAAAAATATGATCCATTTTTATTATTATGCAACAATTTATAATCATACAAAATATATGTATCTTATTTTACATAACATATTCAAAAGTCCTCTCTTTTTTCTTAAACTTCATGTTCAATCAAATGTGTTCACATAAATTAAAACGAAAAACGTATTCTATTATAATAAAATAAAAAATTAATTATAATTTGGAGATAACGATATATGTAGGAAATAAGTTTTTATTTAGTTAATAAAATTTTACCTAAAACAAATGAACATTTTGGGTGTGTTTGGTACGAAGGAAAATATTTTTTCGAAAAAATATTTTTTAATTTTTTCATGTTTGATTGGATTAAATGTTTTGGAAAAAAAAAATTTGTAAACTTATTTTTCTTCAATTGGAGGAAAATATTTTCCTTATCAAAAGAAGGAAAAACACTTTCAAAAACTCCGTCTCTACTTTCCTCACCTTATTCTCCACCCTCACCAACCCACCCCATACTCAACCACTAACCCCCACCCCATCGCCTATCCACCCCACCCCCCTCTCCAAAAAGGTTTTTTTTTTTTAAATTCAATTTTTTTTCGTCACCACTCACCTTCCCCCTCCCGCAAAAAAATTATTTTTTTTATTGTAATTTCAATTTTCTGTTTTTTCGTTTTTCTGCACCACTCACCCCTCACTCCTCCAACCACCTCCCCTCCCCCCCTCCCCCA
>MDKI01213587.1:0-33967 GCA_005239505.1 Nicotiana paniculata | reverse complement strand
TTTTATTGAGTCAAATCCTTCTATCCCTCTTTTCTATTTGTGTGAGTCTTGTCTGTCTGTTTTGTTGCTATTTTCATTACCGAGGTTATTTTAGGGTTGTAACTTGGATTTTAGGTTGTTTGTCTTGTTGTTAAGCCCTTCCATCCTTTACTCAATGAAATACAATTTGTCCTTTTGTGTCATTCCATGCTTAGTTCCTTTCTCGCTAGTTTTAGTGATATGACATGCATGCAGAAATTTTGGCCAGATCTTAAAAAAACTGATTTAGTCTTGAATGAGATAAGTGAAAAAGAGACACTTTTGAGTATGAATAAAGATTTGAAATACTTTGAAAATAAGGTCGTGTAAAATTCACCTACAAATCATTGTGAAGATAGGGTTTGAGGATGTTTAATCAATTGAAGTTTGGTTGAAAGTTTGACATTAATGAATAAAGTGTCTTTCGACCACGAGACACTAAGAAAATAGATATGTTCATCAATGCTATGATCGCAAAAAGATAATATGTTTTGGAGTTCTCGAGGCTGGGAGGTCATTTTTCTTCTATCTAAACACTTTATACCCTTCTCTACCCCTTTTGAGCTGGTGTCATTTTTCTTTGACCACCCTCTCTTGGAATCAAGTTTAGAGTCAAAACTCCACAAAAAAAAAAGAGAAAATGAAAAAAAAAAGTGAAAATGAAAAACAAAATTGGAAAAAAAAATTCATGCCCCAAGAGTACAAACTGGGGCAACTGTTACAAAGTTCAAATGGAAAAAAAAAGAGAAGAAAAAAACAGTCTGAGATCTATGCCCTAAAAAAAACTGGGCTAATTTGTTTTGAAAAAAAGAGAAAGAAAAACATGAGAAAAAGAAAGAAAGATAAAAAATAGTTAGGTCAGATGTTTGAACTACTTTAGACCTGATTCTTTAAAAATATAGGATACATAGGCAGCCTTACACGGTTCGATCCAACCAAATAAGATTCAAAAGAAAAAGAAAAAAAAATCTAGAAAAATCCCCAGTAGCTAAAACTGGGGCAGAAATTTTACTTCCCTTTTAGAAGAGTCGATTCCGAGAGTTGTAAGTTTATAACCCCTCATTTTGAGTCTACTTTAAGCCTTCATGCCAACCCTCATTTCCAACCCTATCCAAAAACCTTCCAAATAAAGACCTCTCAATATGCCTTCAAGAATGCCAAGAGAAGTATGCAATGAGAAACGGTTGTCATGCGACATAGAACACTGTCAGTTTCTCACCTAACAAAGCATGGAATCAGCAATGGTTGTCACACGACATAGAACACTGTTAAGTTGCTCACAAAAGAAAAAGGAAAAAGAAAAAGGAAAAGAAGAAAAAATGAGAGAGTCTTACTATTGAAAACCCTCACGGGCACTGTAAGGCGATGGTAAGTAGAGAAAAATAAATGAGAGAGACTTGTTGGTGAAAACCCCTCGGGGCACCACCAGTCGAAAGTGAGTCGTGAAGCTGATGCAAATAATTGGCACAAGCAAGCCCGACTTCAAAGGTCATAGGAATGGTAAAAGGAAAGATTAGACCAGTTTGATAGATCAGGTCGTTGAGTCCAAAATGCATGTCATAATCATTAAAGCTAATTACCGCAAAATAAAAAGAAAAAAAAAGAAAACAAAAACTCTTCCTTCTGTCCTTCCGACAGGGGCATTGCTTGTTAATACTTGCTTCTTTGAATCATTGTGTCCTTCACTCTGAGTCAATCTTTGTAAAAACAAGGAAGAAAAGATTTCAAAATCTTCTATCAGCTTTTCAGTTGCACAAAAGTGAGTTAACCAACAATTCAATGTTACAGTCAATATGCATTGAGGATTCATAAAGAGGCTTCCCCTCCAAAAGACCCTTGTCAGCCTATTTGGCGCAAGCAAAAGATAACTGGTGATTCCCTCTAACAGTCAAATTGCTCCAAAAGGAAAGAAGTCATTCAAGATATCAGAAAAGGTCGCCTAAACAAATATCTTTTGTTGGGATAAGTCTGACTGAGCCACAAATACAAATGGTAATGGGTGTGAAACAATCAGGTTTGATGCAGAGCAAAAAGTCTCTTGGAACTGACTCAGGCTGATTGAACAAAAGCCAAGTCGCCCAGGACTCAAGGCCACAAACCGACCACCACTTTTTAAAACTGACAAAATTTTCTTTTTTTTGAAACAGGAACAAAGCAGTGCAACGAAAATGGTTCAAAAAAGGAGAAGAGAAGAGCCGAAAAAGGGAAGTTTCTCAAATCTTTACCTTTATTTGTCTTGCTAGTGTACATAAAATGTCGCCATTACTCTTCATATTTATCCTCCTACGATCAAAATCTTAGTCAGATGAATCTTTATCCTAAGATAGAAAACCTAGTCTGATGAACTTTCTCCTAGGATAAAAATCTTAGTCTGATGAATCTTTCTCCTAAGATAATAAAAAACCCTATTCTGATGAATCTTTCTCCTAAGATAACAAAAAGAGACCTAGTCTGATGAATTTTCTCCTAGGATCAAATCTTAGTCTGATGAATCTTTCTCCTAAGATAGAAGACCTAGTCTGATGAACTTTCTCCCAGGAACAAAATCTTAGTCTGACGAATTTTTCTCCTAAGATAGAAGACCTAGTCTGATGAACTTTTTCCTTGGACAAAAATCTTAGTCTGATGAATCTTTCCCCTAAGATAATAAAAAACCCTAGTCCGATGAATCTTTCTCCTAGGATAAACGTCTTAGTCTGATGAATCTTTCCCCTAAGATAATAAAAAACCCTAGTCCGATGAATCTTTCTCCTAGGATAAACGTCTTAGTCTGATGAATCTTTCTCCTAAGATAACAAAAAAAAATGACCTAGTCCGATGAATTTTCTCCTAGGATCAAAATCTTAGTCTTATGAATCTTTCTCCTAAGATAGAAAACCTAGTCTGATGAATCTTTCTCCTGTGATAAACGTATTAGTCTGATGAATCTTTCTCCTAAGATACCAAAAATAAAAATTCAAAAAAAAAATCCTTCTTTATTCATTTTAGCATAATTACACAATTCAATGGTCTCATTTTCCAACGTAGGGTCTCCAGTCCTTAGTTGATTTTATTTTAGACATAGGGTCTCCACTCCCTAGTCTTCTTTCCAACATAGGGTCTCCAATCCCTAGTTGATTTTATTTTTTAGACATAGGGTCTCCACTCCCTAGTCTTCCTTCCAACATAGGGTTCCCACTCCCTAGCAGACACCGACATAACTTGGTGATCTCTTCCTGACAACAACATAACCTGTTGATCATTCCCTCACACTGGCATAACCCAGTGATCTCTTTTCCCCAGGCAACAAGATAACCTGTTGACCTTTTCCCAGTCACCAGCATAACCTGGTGATCCCTTTCTTGACAACGACATAGCTCGTTGATCCTTCCCCAGACACCAGCATAACCTGGTGATCTTTTTCTGGACGACAACATAACCTGTCAATTTTCTTTCCAACATAGGGTCTCCACTCCCTAGTTGATTTTGCGCAGATTAAAATTTAGGACAATGGATTTGAGATGACCAAAAGAAGACGTCTCAATTCAGAATAAAAGAAAAGAAGAAAAGAAAAGACCAAATCCAAAGTGCAGAAGCGGAAATGATGTAAAATGCTCAAGACAGATTGAAGTCACAAACTATGCATGCCCCTTCTTGATCCGAAAAGTTGAAGAAGATTGAAACAGTACCTAGAACTAACAAGCATCACGATTCATATCGGAGTCTGTATAAAGAAGCAGCCAAGACTCAAGATCAATTTTCAGAAGACTCATAGATAGGAATCTTGTAACTCGTAGTTGATAGGTTTAGTTTAGTCTTTTTCATTTTGGTTTTGGTGTAATAAAGAGCTCAACAAGCAGCAACAACAACAACAACAGTGAAATCCCGGCTTCCCGGTAGTCCCAGCTACCAAAACTTCCAGAACTACACTGACCTGATTCCTTTATAGTCAAGGATATGTAAGCAACCTCTGAAGCAAGGTTCGGTCAAACTTTTTCAAAATACTTCCAAATGGAGTACCAAACGAGCAAAAATTGCTCGTACTTGCTCACTTTATTTTTGCCCGAAAACTCTTCATGTTCTCGAGCAAAGAGGGGCAGCTGTGAACACCCAATTTTTGCCCCGCATGAAAATTACTCCTAAAAATAATCAAAAAATAATTTTAATAAAGTTTAGGAACTTTTCTTTATTTAGTTGCATTTTTCATGCGTGTTTAAAACTTTAAAATTAGAGAAAAATCATAACAATTATCACATTTTTCATTTCATGCCACTTTAGCTTTAATTTGCATTTTTTAGGAATTAATTACTTATAAAGCTGTAGAATTAATACGTTAAAATTACAACAAAAATACTTTAGTAATCTCATATACGTTTTTTAGTTAATTAACTATTTAAAAATAGTAAAGTAAGTCAATTTTGCAAAATGGTTTGATTTGGATTATTGAGTTGTGGTGGCTAATTTTGCAACATTCAAAGCATAAAAAGAGGAGAAGGTTGTTAATGTTAAATTTGGATTTGATCCAGCAATCAGGCCCAATTCTTTATCAAAATTCGTCTAGCCCAAAAAGAAACCGGTCCAGAACCCATGACCCGCCTGCACCCTCACTAAAGCAGCCTTCGATTTTCTTCTTCAGCGACAAAAAATGGCAGCCAGGTCTTGATCTCTCTCTCGTTCTCACAAAAAAAAAGGGACGAGGGGCAGCTTTTCCCAAAAGAAGCAAGTACACTGGGCTCCTCTTGGTCTTTCATTCCAAAATACTCTTTCTCCATTCACCACTATATGCACACCAAATACAGAGCATATGAGCCCTCACGTAGAAACATAGATACAAAAAAAAACAGATTTGAGAAATCCGAAAAAAAGAGTTTCGAACAAAAACAAAAAATAAAAAAATTGGAATCGGAGGGACTGACTTCGATTTCCCTTCGCTTGCTATTGATTTTCTGGTTTGGATGAAGTATTTCGCTGATGTTCGTCTCTGCTGAAGCTTGAACTTCAAGTCCTCCGTTCTCGGACTTTACTCGATCAGTTTCAGCCATTATTTTGCTGTTAGGTATGTCAGGTTCCTTTGTAATTATTTATCGAATCCGTTAAATAAAGATATTAGTTGCTACGCTGTAATGATGCCTAATTTCGTGCATTTATTGTGCTTAATTATTGGAGTTATTTACATATGTTAAGTCTGCCAACATTTAGCTTTGATTGTCTGTTGTTTGACTGAAAATTTGAGTTCGAGATAGTTCATTGTGCTCAAATACCATGCCACATGCCTAGTTTATTTGTTTGTCCATTGATTAGTTACGAACCTTTTCCTATATGGTGTATTTTGGTTTATTAGCATGTGCAAAATTTTACCTTTGATTTAGTTTCAAACTTTGAGAAATTCTTAAATCAATTAATGCGTCATGTTTAAGTTAATTTGGAGTCAGTAGTTTAACGATTTTCATCCACTTGAATTCATGAAATGGATTACTAGTGGATTAAATTTGCCTTGGACTCTCATATATTAAAGCCACTATAAGCCACAATGGTTCATCTTGTTATATTTACAGTATATATTCATTTGAGCTAAAGTGGCAATTCTCTTTTGTTCACATTCCTGGTTCATGTTTTGTTTGTTGAATTTGTAATTTTGAAGAAGTAGTTGATTTAGTGGTTCAATGTTTGTATGAATTTCATTTTGGCAGTAGGATCTTCTTTCATTTTAAATAGATGCATAAGTAGATGAACGTGTTAATTAGTAATGGGTGTGAGATTTTGAGTTAAAAGATAAGCTTGGGTCTTTGGAATTTTGAGTGGGATTGAAAATTGAAAATCAATATGAAATAAAATGAGCTCTCGTGTCTGGCCGTAGGTTTGTTGGGGTAATTTGAAATGAAAATTGAAATTGAGCCTTTACTGCATTATACTGTTAGGAATACACTTAGGCCGTTAATACTCATAACATCGTAGCTTTCTTTAGGCGCGTTTAATAATAAATTATCGATCCCTAATTTCAAATAATTAAAATAAAGATGTTGTAGAATCATGGGTACGGTTCCCGTGACATGATTTGTGTACAAAATAACAAGTGCGCGACACCGAGACTTGTTTAAATAAACTCCATAATTGTTTAAAATATTTAAAAGCGGCTAAAAGTAAAGAGGTTAAAAAGCACAATAGGTCTAAAATATGTAAATAATTAGATAATTAGGCCAAATAGTAATAGTTAAGCGACCGTGCTAGAACCACAGAACTCGGGAACGCCTAACACCTTCTCCCGGGTTAACAAAATTCCTTACTCGGATTTCTGGTCGCAGGCAAATTAAAACAGAGTCAAAATTTCCTCGGTTTGGGATTTTAAAATAAAACGGTGTCCTGGAGCATCGTCAAAAATCCGGGTGGCGACTCTGAAATTAATAAATAGTCCTAAAACTGAATAATGTCACTTTAATTGGAAAAACTCCCTTGTTACCCTTCATTAATCCAGGAGGTAGTGAAAAAGGAGGTGTGACAACACCCTCTTCCACGATAACAGAAAAGACGTGTTAGTTTTCACAATTCCTTCTTATCCGCTAGGCGATTTCAGGTTCCTCTCTCTCTGTCTCGTCCTCCTATGGGGTTCAAGAAAATACCATACTCCCGAAATAACTAATTTGAGATTAATTAAATCACATTTTATCCCAATCCAACGTGAGATAAGCTCATCTCAAATTTAATCTCTGTATTAATTATCCATATCCCTCGTTCCAAAGGAATCCTAAGTTTTCCAATTCACGTTGTTGGTGTGGTTCTTTGCCTTGCTTCCCTTTATTAATAAGGGTATGCCTAAGAAAAATTCCACTTCATTCCCTACCTCCTCCGCGATAATATAAAAGCCGCATTAGTTTTTACAATTCCCTATCGTTAGGCGATTTCAGGTTCCTCCCCCTCTCACTGTCTCTCATCCTCCTATGAGGTTAAAAGTATACTACAATCCCCAAATAGCTAATTTCGAGATTAGTTATTCCACGAATTTATTCCAAACGTGAGATAAACTCATCTAAAATTTAATTTCTCGTCAAATGTATTAGATAATTTCTCCCAATATATAAAGATTTATGGGACCCACAACCTACCTCATCGAAGGTCTACGAGTCTAGTTCGCAACCAAAAAAACTTCACATCAAACCGACATTTGAGTAAAACGTTACTGTCCGGACTGAAATCGGGTCGCGAACCGGGCCGAGTCAAACAAATGGTATAAGTCGGTAAATTCGAATTTTAAGACCCCAAAATATTTCATTTTAGTCCCAAAATAGTGAGCAAGCTGAAGAGAAGGTCTCGTGGTGTTCTTGAGTGATTAAGGTGCGTTTTTAACGATTTTTATCTTTAAAGTTTGACCCCGTGCCTAGAAACGCAATTTTTACGCTTTGCAATCGTTTCCCCCTTCTGTTAGTTGTGTTTGGAGCTATTTTTGGAAGATAGGAATTTGTTGTTCTTGCTGGTTTTTCAGGCTTTATACTTGGTTTACAAGGTAATCATCTTGGGACTCTTTTATGATCGTTTTTACAAAGTTCTATGGACGTTTCGTCAAGTTAGGGTCATATGGCAAATCTGTCGATTTAAACTCAATTATGAATTGCTTATATGTGCGTATAAGCTGCATATATATAGTGTTTGCGATGCTTAGGATGTAAGAAATAACTTTTGTGAAGGAACTACATGCATTCAGATGTTCGTTGGAGAGGTATGTTAAGGTTAAGCTCAATCCTTCCTTTTAGCACGAATTCTAGGAAATTCCTAAGACGCCAAATGTGATATTTTACTATTCTATTGCTAGAAAAACCTTCTGTGAAAGACATTGGGATAGTAGCTGAAGTATTTTCATGATGCTATTAGGTTGATATTCCACTCGTTTTGTTAAATAGGGTATTCGACATCTATATATGTCATTTTGTCGGCTTTCTTAACTATATGTCTATATTATGAATTCTTATTCGTCTTTGGGTTGTGTGACTTAAAAATAAAGGCATTTAGTATTTGCGATCAGTCCTTCTTCCTTGTTAAAACGTATTTTAAAAATCTCTAAAGTGATACGTCGATTTCCAAAAATCAAATATAATTTTTATGTTTAAACTACTAAAACACTTGATTTTTGAAATACTTTCTTTTACGAATTATCAAGAAATCAGGTATAAGGACTAAGTGAAGCACCTTAAGCTTTTTATGAACATCTTCAGAGTTAAGTTATCTTTCTAAAAGGCCTTTTGGTAGTGTTTTACCAAAAGAAAGGATTTTGAGACAATTGTGGATTAAAGCTATGTTTGGTGCAAGCAGTATTAACTCTCTATCTATTTTTATATTTTGTGTGTGTATACATATTCACATAATTAAATTGTGGCTCTACAATCTTTATATTTAAGTCTATTCTTCTTATTTTTTTCCTTGTACCGTAGAGTCAGCATACAAGAAAAAATGGATAGCAAGAAATCTGTTGATGTGATAAAAGGAGGGATTGAAAATGCAGAACCCGATAAGAAGACGGTAAATGTGGTTAGCAAAGATCAAAAGATAGACGGTGTTCCTCACCCGACGAACACCGTGTTCACAATTTTTGTGTCTATTTCTTTCTTTACACACCCTAATATTATCTTGTCATATACATTTTAATGTAGCATACTGGCAAGGAGATTTCATTCAAATTGTTTGTACTATTAATGTCACATTTATGTCCTTCATTATTCTTTTTTTCTCTTCAAAATACTATGTTATAATATAACTACGGAACGACCTCCATTTTATCGTCAAAATTTGTACATTTTCTCTTAAGCAGAAAGATGATTTATTCATTATTATTATATCACATTTTTTATATACTCCCTTTTATCGTAAAATTTCTTCGCACTCAACGTTTTCTTTGAGATTTCCTAATTGTTGATTTGTTATTGGTTGTCAGTTTGGGCCACAAGTGATATTTCGCAATAACATACTCAAGTACATGTCTTTTCTCATTAACATTAATTGGTGCACTTGAACTCAAAAAATTCTATTCCATGTTAAGATTTAAATGTTTGTTAGTCCTTTTGATACTTTTGGTGAAAATCAGTTGTTTTAGGTTCAACATGTGCTTCAAGTATGTGCCATTGACATCTCTTTCTGAAACTTGTGCTCTCAAGGCGTATAAACTGCTGATTAGAGATGTAGGTTAATTGGTGATGACTTTGCTCTCACAAATTTATATCGTCCATTAGAGTTAGTTGGTTTTCCCTAAACGATATGTTTGTCAAGTCCTGAATCCGTAAAGAAAAAATATGCTAATTCGTTGAGCATGTCTAATTTTAAATGCTACATTGTTGTTAAATTAGTTTTTCTTATTGTTGTTGCTTATTCTTTTACGCCTGCGTATAACCAATGTAGAAGTTTTAAATTTTTTTTAAAGGTGTTTGATGAAATGCCGCACATGAATATTTTGTCGTTTAATGTCGTGATTTCAAGGTATAAGGGTGTAAAAGAGAGTAATTTGGATGATACGTTTTGGGATTTTTTTGAGGGGTCTGCAATTTGAAGTTGGAAATTTGATGCATTTAAAGTTACAACACGTCTTTCTTTGTGTGGAGATGTTAAGAAGAGCTAGTACCATGGGAAAAAGTGGCATTATTATATTGTGAAGAATGAATTGGAGCCGAGTTTTATTGTTGGTTCTAATATACATTTAGGACGTTATTTCATTGATATGTATTCGAAAAATATAAAGGTTTAACGGGGAAGGCGGACTTTTGAAAGGTTGAAGTATACAAATATTTTTTCTTAGACAGTAATGATCTATGGCTATGTGCTGAATGGAAATTTTGATGAAACTTTGAAACTCTTTAAAGACATGCAAATGGAAAGTGTAGAACCCATCAAATTTTTCTATTAATATTTTCATACTCCGCAAAATCAAAATTTTTTCATACTCCTTTATGTCTGCAGTATTTTTCAAGTTATATTTTCTTATGATAAATTATATTCAATATTTTCCGTGCAAAGCGCGGGTACGAGTACTAGTTACTAGTAAAAAAGAAAAAACTAATCCCCACACCAGTCACTACCCCCTCCCCCAATAATAGAAAAGTCGCATTAGTTTTTACAATACCCTCTCATCCGCCGGCGATTTCAAGTTCCTTTCTCTCATCCTCCCACGGGTTTAATAAAATACTACAATCACGAAATGACAAATTTCGAGATTAGTTATATCACGATTTTAACCCGCCAAACGCGAGATAAACTTATCTCAAATTTAATTACTAGATTAATTATCCTTATCTCTCGTACCAAATGAGCCTTAATTGACCAATTTACCTTATTGGTGCGGTTCTCTGCCATATTTTCCTCTGCTAAAAAGTGTATGCCTAAGAAAAATACTACCATTAAAAGAGAAAAAATCCAAGTCGTGTGCTAGTTGCCATCCCCTCCACCAATAATAGAAAATCCGTGTTAGTTTTCAAAATTCCCTCTCATTCGCCAAGCGATTTCGTGTTTCTCTCTCTCTCTCTCATCCTCCCATAGAGTTAAAAAAATACTACAGTCCCGAAATAATTAATTTCGAAATTAGTTATACCACGATTTTATCCCAACCAAATGTGAGATAAATTCATCTCAAATTTAATCCCTGGATTATTTGTCCCTATCACTCGTACCAAATAAGCCCATAATTATCCAATTCACCTAGTTAGTGTTGTTCCCTGTCTTATTTTCCTCTTTTAATAAGGGTATGCCTAAGAAAAAGTACTACCGGTAGAAAAGAAAAAATTCAAGTCCCGCGCTAGTCGCCATCCCTTATCCCAATAATAGAAAAGCCACGTTAGTTTTGCAATTCCCTCTCATCCCCCAAGCGATTTCTGGTCTCTCCCTCATCCTCTCACAGGGTTAAAAGAATACTACAATCCTGAAATAACTAATTTCGAGATTAATTATATAATATTTTTATCGCAACCCAACATAAGATAAACTCATCTCAAATTTAATCTCTGGATTAATTATCACTATCCCTCATTCCAAAGGAGCCCTAATTTTCTAATCCACGTTGTTGGTGCGGTTCCCTATCCTATTTCCCTCTGTTAATAAGGTATGCCTAAGAAAAGTATCACGCATGTCCCTACTCCCTCCACGATAATAGAAAAGCCGCAAAAAATTTCACAATTCTTTCTCATCCTTTAGGCAATATCAGGTTCTTCTCTCTCATCCTCTTACGGGGTTAAAAAATATTACAATCCCAAAATAATTAATTTCAAGATTAATTATAACATATTTTTATTCCAACCCAAGGTGAGATAAACTAATGTCAAATTTAATTCGTGGATAGTACCAAAATAGCCCTTAGTTTTCCGAATCACCTTGTTGTTGTGGTTCTCTCCGCTATTTTCCTATGTTAATAAGAAAGTCCTGCCCAGTGAACATCTCCTCCCCTAAGTAGGCACGCCAGCGGCCACCTCTCCCCCGATAGGCGATTTCAGGTTCTTTCCTCTCTCCCTCTCATCCATATATATATCTTTCAAAAGAATCAATATGTGAAGGATATTAACAGTAATGTATCAAGTTCTTATCTTGTTATGTTAAATTTAAGGCTAAATATTGTGTTTTGTATGGGATGTTGGTGAAACCCATTTTTGATTTAGTGAAAATTGATTCTTGTTGAGCATTAATTTTTCTTGTTCTCTTATTATCTAGTTTTCTTCAGTATCGAAAAGCCTATTCACAGACCATTTATTGTTTTCATGAAACTTCCTAGTTTTATTGTTGTTGTTTTAGAATAAACATCTTATTTAGATGAACCCTATCTAGTTTTATTTGTCATTATTGAATTTTACCAAAGTTCTGAATTAATTATGAAGATATTTCCCTTTATTGTTTCTGTTGAGCTTTTACTTTTTGATGGTTTTTTTTACCTCTATGTATGGTTTTGTCTGTCTTGAAAAGCTTATCCACTAGACCATTTAAGGTGTAGGTGAAACTGCTTTAGTTGTAATTCTCAAATTGAATTATAAACAAAATATCAAATCACTTTCTTTAAGATTTTTTTCCAGCTTATTTAATTAGTGGTTACATTTTGTCTTGTCAGTTATTGTTCTGTTTCAGTGTTGAAAGTGTATCCATGGACCTTTTTGATGATATTTTGGCTGATGGTGCTTCAAAGACCGGTAAGTGGAGTGAAAAGGATTTTTTTTAGTTTGTGATGTAATATATTCTCATTCTTTCAAGTTTATATTGTTATTTGATGCAGTCAAGGCTGGTGGCAAGTTTCAACCCAGGGCAAAGCCTCGTCCGGTGAAAAAAGGTCCAGCTGTTGCATCCTCAACAGTTTCTTTGACGTCAAAACCTACTGGTGATACTGTAGCAACTGATTCTTTTGAGGCTCTTAAGAAGGATGGAAAGAATTCCCAAAATTGTTAGCTTTCTTGCCTTTATTTAGTTCTTACTATTACTATTACTTTTTCTGGAACATTTTGTTGCTGCAATTTGATCATATATTGATTGTTGAGGTCATAAAAGCGTTGATTTCTTGTGTGCATAGTAGAATTTTCCTTCGAGATAAAGTTGGTTTTAGCACTTGAAATGTCATACTATAAAATATGCTCTAAATAGCCTATATTTTAATGTTCTTCATTTATACTTTAAGACCTCTTCAAGAATGATTGTCTTTTGTCAAATATAAGCAGACAATGAACAAAGCTCTGTGTTAGCGGAACCTTCCTTGGAGCATCCTCGTGCTGCAGAAACTTTGGGTCCATCAGTTGGTTCATATCTAGATACAAGTATGGTAGTGCCTGATAACAGTGAAGATTCGAAAACTTGTCTTGAGAAATCCGAGGGAGAGGTGATATTTTCTTATCCATATTTTGATATTGTTAGCAGACCTTTTATATCCTAATTAAAGTTCTTCAATTTTCAGTATGCAGACATATATATAGGTTTGGATTCGTTTGATGATTTACTTCCTATCTCGAGCGCCATAGGTAACGACCTATCTTCTTCTGTTCTCTTATTACTAATTTTTCCTGCATATTATCTTTAAACTTGGAACTTGATAATGGATGCTGCAAAGGAGTTACCTTATTTTGGATAATTGGCCAATTATTAAAGAATAAATTAGTAAAATGCGGTGCTGCTTATAATAATACAGAAAATTCTAGTCCCGCTACAGATCCATCTGCTGTTCATGTTGCTGTTGCAGATAAGGGACAAGAACAACTTTCAATTCCAGTTTCTTCAGTTGATGATTCAGCTCCTAGCACTTCTAATCTTCAACCTGATGAAGTAGCAGCATGCCAAGATCCATTAACTTGTCAAGGAAGTGTTGTTCCTGTTAGTGGAAGTTATCAGATGGTCGAATTCATGCCCTTCCCCACTTTTTACTGAGCAGCAAAACATTTGTCATTTGGATTCCTTTGCGTACTTACAAATACTCCAGTTTGTCGGTTGCAGGAGATGGACAGCTATCCTTCCTTGGAAGCAGATATCCTTGGGGTAACTACTACGTCTGGTATGGGGGAATTTTCAGGTTCCTGCACGTGTACTTTATCATGTGCTGCACTCATTTTTAATTTCTAATGTTTATTCAGGGCAGAGTACCAGAAGGTTTCAACCCAAGTCCAAGCTACAAGTATACAGAGAGAGATACGACACAAGCATCCCTGATTCAGATGCAGTAGAGTCAGTTTCATGTCAGCCAAATTCACACTCAGTTCATTCGGAAATGGTTTTTGTGGATAGAGGGAAGGAACATGGATTCCCTGCTGATGATGCCCTTGATTTCTCAGACAGAGGATTTGATAATAATATTATTACAGAATCTACTCATGAATTTCCAGTTCATGAAGAATATGTTATCGAGGCTTCGCATTCAGATGTTGGCATCCCAGCAGAACTCCCTGAATCTACTTCTCAGATGCCCGAGGAACCTGTAAATCAATAAACTGTTTTTCAAACTCTTTTAGTTACTTCTCAATTTTTGAAATAGTTTGCCTTGCTGGTGGAGCCCTTTATATCTCATCTTAGCCCACTTGCAACTATGTCTGTTTAGGTACATCAGAGGCCAAAGACTAAAAAGCAAAAATTGCCTGCATCTGATCTTTCTGCAATTACTGAAGAGAACGGAGCGGGTAGATCATTAAGGGGTAGAAGAAAGTCCGTAAATGCAAATAGACTAGTAGATGAGTCTGAAGTAGCAGCGGATGATGGGGAATATGTGCCTGAACAACCTAATGATTCTGTTACAAATGGTAATGATGAGGATCTTCTGGTGGAAAATGAATCACAAGAGAAAAAAGTACAGAAAAAGTCAAAGAGAACAGTTGCTGAGGATGGAAAGCAAGTTAGGAAGAGTAAAAAGACCACTGAAGCTTCAGACCAGGCAGCCAACAAGAAACCTAAGAAGTTTTCTCACTCCACTCGTCAAAAGAGGAGACAAGGTAAGCCTAGTGGGTGTTGCTGACATTTGGCATAGTGTATTTATCTTTTCTTGACCAGGCACTTCCTTGTTTACAGTGAACAAGGCTTTGCTTGAGGCTCCCGAGTATGAGATTGACTACCAAAAGGTACCTATTAAGGATCTAATTATATTAGGAGAGCACAGAGAGCGGCTGGCGGTACGTTTCCTCTTGCATTCTCTTGTTTGCACCCCAACCTCCTAGAAAGAGGAAAAATTAAAATTAAAAATGACACAGTCATCCTTGATTCTCTTGTTTGCCTTCTTGCCATCCTTGCAGAAAAAAGATGCTGCAGCTTCACAAATACCTACTACAGATCAGAGGTACCAGAAGCTTTTTTACAATTAAATATACAGTTATCTTTTGCTTTATTTGCGAAAAAGATACTAACCTGCATTTATCCTTTCGATTGGGTTTTCTTATATTGTTGTTGATAGTGAAAATGGTAGATGATCTGTGGTAGAGACTTCATTTATTAGGTCTTTTTTTCTCATTTCAGATCCATCTTCTAACTCGTCGAGCACCATAAGTCTCTTTTGTATCGTCTACAGCTTCATTATTTTCTCTACTTTTAGATAACGCTTCTAACCAACCTGCCCAACTACTTTTTCCAGAATTATGTGAAGACTCCTCCCTTATTGCCCTTTTCTCAGCTCTTCCTCTTTTTTCTAAGCTACGTTGACCAGCCAAGAGAACCATCTTCCCCAAAGCTAGCATCAATACTGTTCCAGAAATGGTCAAGTCGTATTTGCTTGCATAATTAATTAAGAAGTAAAGAAGGACAGAACAAGCTCTGTTCAATCTGCGCCTGAAACAAGGCAGTACAAACTCTCTGTACCTAGCCTGCCACTTAAACCGGCAGAGACTGAGAGGTATACTAAATATACCAAGTTCAAGTCTTACAGTAGCTGGATTCATAGAAGGTGTATTAGCACAGTGGTAAAATTGTATCCAATGCAGATATCTCCATCAGCAAATGGAAGTGTGTTGGAAAAAATTAACATGAATTTATTTGTTACTTGCACCAAAGCATTTTCACATACATAATAGCATGACAGAATAAAATGATTTATATTCGAGGATTGCTTCCTTGTAATTTCATCTGAAATTTGCAAATTGCTCTAAGAGTTTTTACCAAGTATAACATAACGGAAACTAACAGTAGTTGATGCTCTTAAGATATCAATGCAAAATGTCTTTTAAACAAGGTAGTGCTGCGTGTATGGTAAAGTTCTCTTTCAGTCATGATGAATCCAGTAATCTGGTTATACTTGGAGACTAACATGTAGCTTAGGTAGCTTCTTATTTGGAAATCTTTCACTAAAGACCTACTTCAGCAACCAGATATTAGGGAATTTCTAGGAAATGCATGCATGCATATTTTTTGGGCTAGTCCTCCTGCAAAGTGCATCCTAACAAGCTACTACTTGGTATCTAGAAATCCTTCCTGAACGACTGCCTCAAAAATCCTTGCACACTGCACTATACCGTTTAACTACCTAGAGTTTCAAGAATCCATGCCAACACAAGTCCTTTAAAGATTCCTTGCCCAACACAAGGTTTTCACTACCCAACTCCACAACTGTTTTACTGTAAACCATACTACTTCTGTATTGGCCTAGAAGGGCTCGATTAGTACAGTGCAGAAGGAGAGAAGGAATTTCTGAATCCGCACAAGCACCAGTATCAAGTTATCAACAGGCACAATGACCAAATTTTCTGAACAGGAACAGAACTGACAATCTGTACGTTCAATATCTGAAGTATCTTATGCACATAAAGAAAGCATGATATGTCATGGGTGAGAACCTGCCTCTGCTTCTTAGTCCACCCACCAGATAAAGCTTGGATTCCATGTGCATACAATTTTTTCATCTCACAAACCTCATATCTGCAAGATTCTCTGTGGTGGGCAACTACCTGAGTTTTGTAGAAGAATCTTCTCCCTTGACCAATCAAGACAATATTCCATACTATCTCTGCACCTATAAGCATTCATAAGAGAGAAGCAAGTGCTCATATTGTCTAGAGCACCATTTGCTAACTCGTATATAGAAGAAAAAAGATCAATAAAATTCCTTCCCTTCTCTTTTGAGGAAATGGCAAATTTACGTGTCAAGAACTCTAACCTTTAGTATTAGCTTGTAAATTTTGCATGTTCTTATAATTGAGAAGTACCCTGGGTATTTGATGTAAGTTTTACATTTCTCCGTCACTTATCTTCTCACTTATCTTCTTACTCCATGCTCGTTCTGGAGGTAATTCCTCTATTCTCTATACAATGAACTTTTATATGGAAAAGAAAACCTATTTTATCCTCCAAGATGGTGAGCATTAGCAAGGGAGGATATCTCCTCAAATCCCAAAAATTTGGAATTACTCCAAAATAGACGCCCTTTGATTTATATGCTGGTATGCCATAGTTAGTGTTATCCTATCCTACATAAATGTTGGATACTAGTCCTTATCAAAAAAATAAAAAATAAATGTTGGATACTTTTGTCCTGAAATATTCTTGTGATTTGCTCAAGCTGAACTATAAGCTAACTTTGGGGCATAAATTATGCTAATTCCAAGTTCCTAAAAATGGCCTTAGGATTTAATGGTTATGTTCTCAATTAGTATTGCTCTGTCCAATTTCTAATGGTTCCTTTAGAGGCTGTTATGTGCTAGGATCAGGAAGCTGGAAGGTAGCCGTCATGTGAAGAACTGTTTTCACTAGTCATAGGAAAATGCAAAAGAGATGCCATTGGTCAACACTTAGAAGTTTACATGTGTTATAAGTTTATGCTCCTTGAACCTAATATGGTTCTTAGTAAGTATATTAGGTGATCTTTGACCATGGTTAAAATGTATAATTTCGTCATATCTAGTGGGCGTTCGGACATAAGAATTGTAAAATTCCAAAAAAAAGTGAATTTTTTTTTCAATTGAAAATTGTATTTGAAAAGTAGAGTTGTGTTTGGACATGAATATAGTTTTGGGTTGTTTTTGAAGTTTTGTGAGTGATCGAGTAAAAACTTTTTTCAAGCGAAAATGATATTTGAAAATTAGAGTTGTGTTTGGACATGAATATAATTTTGGGTTGTTTTTGAAGTTTTGTGAGTGATTTGAGTGAAAATACTGAAAAACAACTTTTTGGAGTTTTTTAAATTTTCGAAAAATTCCAAAAATTCATCTTCTAAGTGAGAACTTGAAAATTTTATGGCCAAACACTTATTTCGAAAAAAGGGGAAAAATTCTTATGTCCAAACGGACTCCTAATATGAGAGAAGTTATGCCGTACAGTACATTATATTTACTCTCGGGTACCTAAATATATTCAAAAGAGGTAACTTAATAAGGAAAAGGGATTTTAGAAGTTCAATGTGTTTTGCAATCAGTGGCTTTTGTTGTGGCATAGTTTTCTTTCTTATATCTTGGAGGTGTTACATGTTTTTTTCCCTTTTGGGACTATGTCCTCTCTTTTCCAAGTTACAATTTCTCCATGATTTGTGCTTGTGCAGTGCTGGTGCTTCTGTTTCTAATTATAATGAGGATGAGACCTATCCTTCAGATGACGGCGCAGAAGATAATGATCACCAAATAGGTTCTCGGGCTCAAGATTCTTCTGCCTACTTCAATTATCAAACTTATATGGACAAAACACCAAGCACAAGGTGGTCAAAACAGGAAACAGAACTGTTCTATGAGGTACATCCCTCTCATTTATAGCTTCTGAATGATACAGGTGTAAATGGGGGAATAATTAAAATTTGAATTGGAAACTTCAATCATAGATAGCGAATTCTAGAATTGCAACTTATAAAATGCTCAAGTTATTAGTTGATGCACCTAGGCGTTCCCAGTCTGGAAGATCTAGTTTGAAGGTTCCTTTCTGTATATCCTTTTTATAAAACTGTCAATCATGTTGTCAATTTGTTTCAATTTGTTGAGACCTTCCTATGAGGTAGTAGCAAAAAACTCATGTAGGATATCTTTGTTGCTAGCTATCTAAATGTTACTTGTTTTCTCTATTTGAAATAAGCGTACTTGTCAAATTTACATAGAAATATTTGTCCCAACCAAGCGAGAACTGTGGAACGCGATGGCATCTACAATTGTGGGTAGATGCAGTTTTAAAGCAAAAAGAAAATAAGTATTTCTACATAAAGGATGCTTGATAGACTAGATTAAGGCTGGTCGTTGTCTATGTTACATGGACTCATTCACAGGTGTATATCTGACCTAGGTGTAGGTGAGAGCCGGTTAATGCTATGTAGCTTTTTGTCCATTTTAGTGTATTTTGAAGAATTAGCACGAAATCTCCGTTCCTGTGTCATTCAACATGGATACTTCAAAGGAAGACGAACAATTCATGTGATATAATTTTTGTAGAACATAGTTACCTTTTCAGGAATATAGTTGTTGGAAAGTGAGAAGCTGGTCTAACTAAAGTAACAGAAAAAAGAAATTGGGAAGCTGGCACCAACATTAACTTCTTTGGCATCTTTATATCCTCAGCATGTAAATTAGTAGAGAAAGGGGATCTTAGATAAACTTGATAAATCGTGGAAATCTGATTTTTATTAATATATTTTGTTTAAAAATGGCGTTTGTTGATACTGAATGCACGAAGACCATGCAGTATATACAGCAGTTTACAAAAAATCAGCTGTTTTACTTAAGACTAATGAAGTCCCACTGCTTTCCACCTCATTCGCATTGCACATTTTGCACCAAAAAGCCAAAAAGGTATACATCTAAATTTAAGTCTAAAATTATTGTCAGTCTTGCTTTCAAAAACTCTCTCCGTATCTCCACAGTACCCACCATATGCATGCTGGAGTAGTGTCTCATATCTTCCTCTTCTCTGCCTAGACCAATAATGTCCCTTCCCAGCATCAAGACCTTTACAGACCTTGGCATTGCCCAGTTGGGCACTGAATATCCGGTCAGAGAGAGGGAGGGAGGGAGGGAGGGATTTATAACTGTCCTTGGATCCTGGAGATTCTGAAGTCTCCTTTTATATGCTCAATGTGATTTCAGAATTCAGAACTTGCCCCGTCGCTTTACCAGGACTGTCAAGATTCTATGGTAAAGAAAACCGTCTATCAAATTATGTGCACATAGAATTGCAATTTCTTATGTTCTGGTAAAGAATAATGAAGAAATGAAGAAATTTGATAAATGGGGTGTGGAGGAGATAGTATGGAGAACTGCATTATATGGTTTGGACTTGTGCAAAGATAGATTGAGCCCTTTCATAAGATAATTCTTTTTGATAAATTCCCTTTTATAAGGTAATTAGTTGTTAACCTCTATTTTAAGAGTAGTGGAGCAGAATCCCAATGTTACAAGAAATCAAGCAGTTGAAAAATGGTACAACTTTTGACTTATAGGTGTCATGGCACCCAGGAACGGATCCACCCCTTTACAATGGGGTGGCATGGCACCCGCTAAGATGATAAATTTTTTATGTCTATGTTGAATTTTTCTTAAATTAGGTTAAATATCTTATCCTACCACCCGTAGCCGTAAATTAGACAAAGGTGCCATGACTGGTCGATCCTTTTGAAAGCTTTTCTCGTGTGATTGAAAATTATCTGGAACCTTGTCTGACTTTCCCTTTTCGTGTGCTTTTTATTTCTTCTTGTTCCAGTTATTTTCCTTTGCGGCTACCTCCCAATTTTCTATTTATCGTTTCATTATATTTTTTATTTTTCTTTTCTTTGTTCTATTATTTATATGTGGTCTCTAACAAGAACACTCAAAAAATGAGACCCGAAATTATAAAATTTTATAAAATAAACATTCCTCTTAATCTCAAATTTATGAGTTTTCTTTCATATCCGCAAAATATTAGTCTTATAAGAATTTCGAAGAGATCAAACTTTTTTCATCTTTTTTTATTATATCATAAAAAATTGTGTTATTCTATGGTTATTAAATATAATTTAAATCACTTTACTATTAAATTATGACAAAAATTTCGTAAGCATTGCTTAAAAAATATGAGATTTATGATTTTGATTCTTAAGAACTTGTAGTTTATTTAATTCTATACTTGTGGCGTATAATTTATCTATTGAAGATATTTTAAAAAAATTTCTTATTCTTATTGATGATTCCCTTATTGAAGATTTTATCTTACTTGTGTAAATTTATTTTAATATACAAAAAAAGATGTAATTTTCTTGTGAAAATGTTGATTTTACTTGTGTTGTTATAATAAAGGTATGATTCCTTATTTAAAATGCTAATTACGTCTATTCTATAATATATGAGAAGTAAATTGTATTTGCAAATTAAAAATACCTATTAAGTCGACCCGAATAAACTAAAAAGAAATCGAATAAACATTCCTAACAAATTTTATAATAGTCATTACAAGGTATACATTAAAAGAAATTAGGGCACCCGCCACCTTCAAATCCTAGATCCGCCTCTGATGGCACCAATTAGAGCTACATGGACGGACTTCATGTGATTGAGCACAAATTGTACTGTTATGCACTCCCTTCCTCTTTTTCCTTGGTTTGCTCTTGGACATTTACAACAAAACTTGTCTTCAGGCTGTGCAGCAGTTTGGGACTGACTTATCCCTGATACAACAACTTTTTCCTGGCCGGACACGTAGACAGCTAAAGCTAAAATACAAGAAAGAAGAGCGGCAACATCCATTTAGGCTTCATGATGCTCTAACCAATCGTTCCAAAGGTAAATTTTCTTCAACTCTCTCTACTGCACTCACATCTATTTATTTTTCCAAGACTCATTTATCATTTGATAACATTTCGTTTAAATGGGCATAAAATACAATTTGAAGATACATTGGACAAATGAATATCATTTTTTCAGTGAAACCTTCCATTAAGAGTAAGGTTTCATCAGCATGGAAAACATGACTTGGGTGTGGCTGAAAGTATACATGCATAGCCTGTTGTTATGGCTGATCCAAGTCCAGAAATGAATTAGAGCCTGACTTATCAAAAAAAAAAAAAGAAGAAGAAGAAAAAGGAATTGCAGCCTGGATTCATATTCCAGAATTCTTTTCCTTTTTCCTCATTTCATGTTTTTGTCTTGTGATCCTCTGATCTCGGTCTACTGTATCTGTATGTTGAATTCTCCTCTCAAATGACATATGCATGATCTGACGTTTCGATATCTTTTATTATTTTTAATATTTTTCAACATGGTTTATGCATTTTAGTCTCCAGAATTGAAATTCTAGATCTCCTCCATGACACAGCTTTTTTCTTCTGCTCTATTTTCGTTGATATTAGTCTTGTATTCATCTTGTTTGACCACAAATCAGTACTAAAGAACTGAAATTTATTTTGCGAATTGCTACTTTATGGTTCCAAAAAATGTAAACAAGGTCAGGTTCCGTCCTACGTTGACTGCAGGAACATACAGGTTTTATCATAGTTTCTACAATTGAGCTAGTATTACGCTTGTTTACTTATGGACATGCTATGTATGTATTTTTTCAATTGAATCTCATAATCTGTTTTTTAGTTTAGAAAAAAATGGTCTTGATATCCTGATGATTCAGTTTCAGGAAATTGTTTATTTAATGTAACGATGATCTCATTATTTGTTTTTATTCTTACGTGTCTCTCGCTTGACCAGACCAACATTAATGGGGTTCAGAAGCACAGTAACTACTCCCCTAAACTTTGCTTTCTGTTTTATTTGGAAAACATATTGATATCTTATCTTGATTTGACTTTTACCGTAGCCCATAATCATTAGTATATTTGTAAAATGTCTAAGGCTGGAGTTATTTAACCGCCATGCACCACGTAAGTTATCCGTGACATCTGACCATCATAGAAGGAAAAAGAACCATTGGCCTGAAGAAGAGAAAGCCTTTGCCTCTAAAATGTGTCATGTTTACTAATTGTTCTGCAGAGTTTTACATGATAATATACTTGTTGCAGATCATTCCCACTTTGAACGAGTAATTGAGCGTTTAAAACAAATTGAAGCCGAGGAATTGCAGAAAGCCGATAAAGATGAGTCAATTGACTTGACAGGGGAGGAGGAAGTGGAGGAGGGAACTCAGGAGATCAATGTATGAATCTTCTCTTGCTTGTCATCTTTTTTTTTTTTTTTTTTTGAAACTGGTAAAGTATTATATATATTAATAACAGAATCCTGGTACTTAGTACCAGAGAATTACAATGATTGGAACCTTCTACACCAAAACAAAAAGAAATGGTTCCATCTATACAGAAGTTCTAATCCTGCAGTGAATCTACAAAATCAAGCATGCTATTCTCATCTCTAACATCCTCTAGGTTGCGCACAAAAAAGCCACACACACGAGTATTTAATTTTCTGTACAACTTCTATTTTCCTTTCCAAGCACCTTGCATTCTTCTCTTTCCATATTGCCCAACACACAAGCTGGGATGTTGTTCCATATCTTTCTTACTGATTGACACATCCCTCCAACTCCCCAGATGTTCAATAGATCCTTCACTGGATCTGCCTTGCCACTGTGCAATGTGAAAAAAGGTGACGTGCTGTTCTCCTTGTTGCACATGAAACATCTGATATCAGTCGACACCCCTCTTCTCTGTAAGTAACTTTGAGTGAGGCAAGCGTTTTGTGTAACTATCCTCATGAAACATCTAAACTCATAGGGGGCTTCGGACTTCCATATCCTCTTCTAAGGCCAGCCTGTAGAGCTGCCACCATCACTGTTGATAGTTTTATAGCAAGAAGTTACGAGAAAATACCATCTATCTGCTTTGTCCATATGATTCTATCAGGAACATCATCATACATGACCACCTTCTCTAAATCCTTTAGCGTTATAGCCATTCTAGGGACTTCCCAATCAAAACAGTATGTACAAAAATCAAGGCACCAGTTGCTTCCATTCCAACACTCCGAAACCAGAGAACCAGTACTATAAATCATAGAGATCATGATATTGAGACATTAGAGGGGCATGCCCTACCCAAGCATCTTGCCAGAACCTCGTCTGCCTGCCATTTCCAACTTTGATCCTTGTTGACAACAAAAGTAGGCCATAGGCCTTTATCAAAAACAAAAGTAGGCCATAGGCTGCAGATGTGTGTCCATAGTCCCAATCCATGAGATGAATTAACAACGCTGGTAAACCAGAGAACCAGAGATTTTCTGTACCATATTTGTCGGGTATAAGCCTTCTCCAATAGTTGCCCCTCTTCTTTTCCGTATCTCCACAACCACTTCGTTAATAAGCTATCATTTCGAATTTTCAAGTTTTTAATACCCAGTCTTCTTCTTTTGCCTCACCTTTTCCCACTTTACCAAGTGAAAGGACCTCTTTTCTTTGTTACCTCCCGACAAAAAGTTCCTCCAAATTCTGTCAAGATTCTTTTTAGCACTTACTGGCAAGGGAAACAAAGACATGGGGTATGCAGGAAGAGAGTCAAGAACACTGTTAATTAGAACCACCCTTCCTCCAAGAGACACGTATGATCTTTTCCACGTAGCAAGTCTCTTCTCACACTGATTGTCAATTTTTTGCCACACCTGTTTTGCCTTGTAACTAGCCCCCAGTGGCATACCCAGATATTCTGTAGGAAGCTCTCCAATTTGACAGCCCAAGACATCTCCAAGTCCCTGTATGTTATGTACCTCATTAACTGCAAACATGGAACTGTTTCCCGTGTTTATTTTCAAGCCAGAAATCATTTCAAATAATAGAAGAATCACCCTGAGATACCTTAATTGAGAGATTTCCACTCCATCGTGACCCACAGCCCCAGCACCAAAACCCTTGATCCACTGAAACATCATTGCCTTTCTTATCATTGAACTTAGTCCCTCCATTGCCTTAAGCCCCTGTATGTAGGGAAAAAGCCTTCGGGAGAACCATTTATAATCACTGAGAACCTAACATTTGCGATGCACAATACTTTATCCATCCAATCCACTTGTCCATGAACCCCATATCTATCAGCAAGCCTAATAAATGCGCCCAATTATCATGATCAAATGCTTTTTCATGTCCAGCTTGCACATTAACCTCGCTTCCCCTTGCCTCCTACTGTCAAGACACTTATTTACTAGAAGCACCGTGTCTGTAATTTGTCTCCCCTTAACAAAGGTCATCTGAGAGTTTGCAACCAGAATGTTCATAACTTTCGTCATTCTCTGTGCCAGCATTTTTTATAAGATCTTGCAGAAGCTTCAATTTAAAATTATAGGCCTGAAATCTTCCATCTCCTCTGGTCATACCTTCTTGGGGATAAGAGCAATGACATAAGCATTATATGTTTTCCCCCCCAATTTCCTAATTCATACATTGAAGCATTATTGATTTTGCACAGGAGGAAGAAGCGAATTCTGAACATGTTGAGGAAAAAGAAGTTGAAGCTGTGGAGCAACAAGATGTTCCAGAAATGGAGAGTCCAGTTGAGGACTATGATAGTGAAGATGATTCTTGGAGATGGAGTCAGTATAAGAGTGAAGTGTGAATATTCAGAGAGAAGGGTGCCAAAAAGAATTAAGATATATACACTGCTAGTGATAAAGAATTTTGCCATTTTGGTATTACTCTATTTTCTAGGTTGGATAAGTTATTTCTTGTTGTAGGTTAACTTAACTTTATATTGTCACTACGCATAATTTAGACTCATATATTAACTTTGATGGGTAAAGCTAAAATCCTCTCATATCCTGTGACCGCTGCTTAAGATTGAAACGGGATTAGGGTTTTATGAGATTAAAAGGGAAAGAATGAAATAACAAAAGCATTCCTCTTATAGAATTCTCTGTTGTCCTCACTTGTTTGATATAACGAACTTTATTTTTTAGTTAATTAGTTCGCCAAAATTGGTTTAAAGTGTTCTTAAGCTACCAAAACAACAAACTTCTTTGCTATTTTATGACTTTCACTTCTAGGGTTTTTTTCATCATCAATGTTAACACCTCTGTTTAAAAGGTTTTTTTGGTCTCTCTCGGGGCTTGCCCTTGGGCGAAACATTGTCTAAATGCCTTGAGGCTCATACACAGGGCTTAGTTTCACGAGGCTTACGACCAAGCGCCTTGATCACGGTCTAACGCTCAATGTTTGTAGCTGCCCCATAGTTCTTACGTAAATTATGTGTTGAATTACCTAATTAGCTTTGTTGGCCCTCCTCATTCTACCACAAATGAACGCCAAAAGTTCAATTCATCAGGAATATAAAAATTGATAGTAACTCAAATAACGAGTCATAGTATTGCATATTAATTAAATGAACATCGTGAGAGTGAATTTCATTTGAACATTTCTTTGGGAAATAGATTCACTTCGCATTGGTCTTTATGTCTTAGTTCTATGTCTCTCAAATTTGAAAGAAAATTTGTATTTAATTGTGAACGAATAATATTTTAAATTACAGCAATGATGAAGTTTATTAATTATTTTACGTTTTGAAGGTAAAATATGTAGTTTGATAATAGTTTTTTAAGATATTATATTATTTGAAAGTTAAGTATAATTGATTTGTATCATATTAATTTTAACATTATTGGATTATTTATATTAGTAAAAGTATGCTAGATACTTTATTTTTAATGAGTTTCTTTAATCCTTTTAAATTTTATTGATTTGAATCAACCTTTTATACTTTTTAATACTATTTTATTAATTTATAAATTAAAAATTTAAAGATCCATGAGGCTTACGCCCCGTGCCTCGGGACTTTTCTCTCGCCCCATATTAAGTAGAACGCCTCGTCTAGCGCCCCCACTCTTTAAAACACTGGTTAAAATTAATTTTGGTCAATTACAATTTTTTTCAAGAGTAAGAATCTATTATTGGTTCTTTCATATCAACCTTGTGGCAAAACGAAGTGAAGGTGATTTATGATGTACCCTAATCGTTTCCTCCCATAAGAATTCCCATTTTTTTTTAATCAAATAGTTAAGAATCAATTTATCAATTAATAAAAATGTGTTGTTCTCTAATCATGATAAGTGAGATGGGGATTGGATTGAGAAATTATGTTTTGAGTTAGTAATTAGAGTTGGGAATTCACTTCAATATACTTTTATCTCTACAAGTGAATATCAACTTAAATCAAGATAATATTATGTCAGTGTAACTTACAAACTTTAGAAAAAGTTAATTGTTTCCTATCTTTTGATTAGTAAAGCGACAAATCATCATATCATATCATATCATATTGATACTATATTATAAGCATAAAGACTTTTATTTGAAGTTATTTTACTAAAATAACCTTTAAAAACAAGATGATCTTTATAACCGTTAAGCAAATACTATACCAATAACATTTTTGGACAAATCTACATACATCTCTCTTCGTTACTGTTGTTGTTATTGAACTCTTTGAAGTAACATGAATTTTCACATTAAGTTTGGTTAATTTAAATATGAAAGCAAATAAAAAGGCAATTATCATTAATATATATCTTTATTCGATAACTATATATAATTGTGGTATTAATTAAGATGATGTGGCATCATTAACTTTAAAAAGCCACCTTTGACTCTTATTAAAATCTGAAAGACGTTAAGTAATAGATAGTCGTTCTTAAGATAAAACTATTTTTATTTTCAACTAAGTAATAATAATATTTTTTGACTTGGAAGCTCAAAAGCTACAACATTTTGCTTATCGTCTAAATATGTAAAAACAGAGAGTCAAGTAAACTCTATGCTGGGAGTGGAAGACGCAAAAAGGGACGGTGAAAAGAATATTAGGTTGATCAAGAAGCAAAATTATGTGAATGAATTTTTAAACTTCTTTAAGATTTGCAAGTGTCTATGATCATTACAGTTTAACAAAATTGGTTCCATAATCGTCTTTTAAAAGGTTAGAAATTGAGCGTTTTAATTCTTGTCTTTATATTATTCCATCTATCATTTTCTCATCTTAGTAACCAGATTTAAAAAGCGAAAGAGTTCCTCTTTAAAGTAATTTTTTTTATCTATCATTTTACTTTTTTCAAATTTTCATTCATTTGTTTAAGATGTAATCATTATTTTTGCCTTACTTTCTTTTATTTAATTTGGTGTGCAAATAATTGATACATTCTTTGTTTTCTTTTCTTCTTAGGATGTAACAATAGTTTATTTTTTATACTGTGAAATGTGAGTTAACAATTTGCATGCAAGGAGGCGATCATCTAAATAATATATATTCTCTCACTCAAGTTATATTATGTATTTTCACGCATATTATATAAAAAATTTAATTCAAATTTCATTTTTAAGGTTTCTAGAATATTTTAATCATTATGAATGCGAGATTTTGACCATCTAAATAGCCCACATTCTCTCACGAAAATGATCTTTAATTCTTTATTGGTACTTTCACTTATTTTATATAACTAATTTGATTTAAATTTCATCATTTCAAATTTTTAGGATATTTCAATTATTTTGAACGCGAGAACTTAATCATCTAAGTAGCATATATACTCTCACTTGAATGAGCTTTAACTTTTTATATGTACTTTCACTTATGTTATATAACAAGAAAGTGGATAAATATTCATCAGTTAATGAAATTTATGTTTTCAATTCTTTTATAACTCAATTACATCTTTGTAATTTTTAAAAGTTTATAATTAACTGATATAGAGTACACACGTAATGCATGTGCTCAAAGACTAGTAAGTAAAAAAGGTGGCCAAATATCATTCAATCTTTTTACAACTTTTGTTGAAAAACACTCAAGTCACCAATTGTTATAAAATAACGACCGTAAAATAAATAAACTAAAGGCAAGTGTAAAGAGAAACTGATATATTATTGAACTTTCAAACTGATGTACATAATGAACTGAAATCTCCTCTATTTATAGAAGAAAAGAAGTTGTTGTGTAAGCTGCTACTGCAAGCTGTTGTGTAAGTTGCTTGTAAGTTGCTACTGTACCAGATGTAGATAATCTTCTTCCGGGGGTAATGTTTATCCATAACGGAGTACCAAAATGATAAGCTTCTTCAGGAAGCTTATTTACAACGGAGTACTAAATGAACATCCATTATATAATATATATTTATAACACTCCCCCTTGGAAGTTCATTAAAAGATAATGTGTCTCATTAAAACCTTACTAGAAAAAACCCCGTGGGAAAAAAGTCCTAGTGAAGGAAAAAGAGTACACATATTTAGCAATATGCATTGCCAGGTGTCTCAATAAAAACCTTATAAGGAAAACCCTGTGGGAAAAAACCGTAGTAAGGAAAAAAGAGTGCATCGCGTATTTTACTCCCCATGATGAAAACCTTGTTTCAAATATTTGAGTCTCCGCATTCCAATCTTGTATACCATCTTCTCAAAAGTTAAAGTTGGCAAAGATTTAGCGAATAAATCTGCCAGATTGTCACTTGAACGGATTTGTTGCACATCAATGTCACCATTTTTCTGAAGATCGTGTGTGTAGAATAATTTTGGTGAAATGTGCTTCGTTCTATCACCTTTTATAAATCCTCCTTTCAATTGGGCTATGCATGCAGCATTGTCTTCGTATAAAATTGTGGGTCTTTTCTCACATTTCAAACCACATTTTTCTCGAATAAAATAAATTATTGATCTCAACCATACGCATCCCTTACTTGCTTCATGAATAGCTATTATCTCAACCTGATTTGAAGAAGTAGCAATATAGATTGCTTTGAGGAGCGCCATGATATGACAGTACCTCCATAAGTAAATACGTACCCGGTTTGAGATCGAGCTTTATGGGGATCAGATAAATAACCTGCATCTGCATAACCAACAAGATCTGCACTATCTTTGTTAGCATAAAACAAACCCATATCAAGAGTTCCCTTTAAATATCGCAATATATTCTTAATCCCGTTCCAATGTCTCCGTGTAGGACAAGAACTATATCTTGCTAGTAAATTAACAGAAAATGCTATGTCAGGCCTTGTAGCATTAGCAAGATACATAAATGCACCAATTGCACTGAGATATGGTACTTCGGGACCAAGGAGTTCATCATTCTCTTCTGGAGGTCGGAACAAATTCTTATTCACTTCAAGTGATCGAACAACCATTCGTGTACTCAATGGGTGTGCTTTGTCCATGTAAAAGCGTTTTAAGACCCTTTATGTATAGGCAAATTGATGGATAAAGATCCCTGCTAAATGTTCAATTTGCAGACCAAGAAAAAGTTTTGTCTTTCCAAGATCTTTCATCTCAAATTCTTTCTTAAGATATTCAATTGCCTTTTGGAGCTCTTCTGGAGTTCCAACAAGATTTATGTCATCAACATAAATAGCAAGTATAACAAATTCTGATGCCATTTTCTTTATAAAAATACATGGACAAATAACATCATTTATGTAACCTTCTTTCAGCAAATATTCACTAAGGCGATTATACCACATGCGCCCAGATTGCTTTAAACTTTACAAAGTTCTTTGTAATTTGATTGAATACATTTCCCGAGATTTTAAATTTGCTTCGGGCATTTTAAATCCTTCAGGGATTTTCATGTAAATTTCATTATCAAGTGACCCGTACAGATAAGCTGTAACCACATCCATTAGATGTATTTCAAGCCTTTCATGTAAGGCTAAACTGATGAGATATCGAAATGTTATGGCATCCATAACGGATGAATATATTTCTTCATAATCGATTCCAGGTCGTTGTGAGAATCCTTGTGCGACAAGGCGAGCCTTGTATATTTCAACTTCATTTTTATCATTTCTTTTCCGCACAAAAATTCATTTATGACCAACTGGCTTTATACCAACAGGTGTTTGGACTACCGGTCCAAAGACATCTCTTTTAGCAAGGGACTTCAATTCCGATTGAATTGCCTCTTGCCATTTTGGCCAATCAGATTTTTGTCGACATTCTTCAATAGATCGGGGTTCAAGATCCTCACTATTTTGCATAATGTTTAGTGCAAAATTATATGCAAAAATATTATCCATCACTATTTCAGATCGATTTAAATTAATCCCATCACCAGTAGAACTTATTAAAAGTTCCTCACTCATCTGAGTCTCGGGTTCATTGATTTCTTCAAGAATCTCAGAACTAATCAGATCTTGGGTCTCTTTAGGAGATCCCTTCATAGTATTATTTTGATCATTTGTCAATTTCTTTTTTTCTAGGATTTCGACCGTTAGAACCCATAGGCCTACCACGCTTCATGCGTGTTTTGGGTTTACTAGCTATCATACTAGTAGATGGTCCTGTTGGGACATCAATTCGGATATGCACATTCTCTGTAGGGATATGCGATTTAGTAATCCTTTTCAAATCAGTAAATGCATCTGGCATTTGATTTGCTATATTCTGTAAATGGATGATCTTTTGGAACTCCTGATTACATATAGGGGTACGTGGATCAAAATGAGATAATGATGAAACTTTCTACACAATTTCTCTTTTGATTTTATTTTTCTCTCCCTCTAATTGTGGGAAATTTGTTTCATTAAATCGAAAATCTGCAAATCAAGTAGTAAATAAATCTCCCGTCAATGGTTCAAGATAGCGAATAATAAAGGATGATTCAAACCCAATATATTTCTAACCTTCTCTGTGGGCCCATATTAGTACGATGTGGTGGTGCTACTGGCACATATACAGCGCATCCAAAAATTCGTAGATGGGCAATATTTGGTTCATGACCAAAAACTAATTGTGAAGAAGAATATTAATTATAATATGCCGGTCTGAGACGAATAAGTGATGCTGCATGCATAATAGCATGTCCCCAAACAATAATTGGCAATTTTATTTTCATTAGTAGTGGTCTTGCTATCAATTGCAGGCTTTTGATAAGTGACTCTGTAAGCCATTTTGAGTATGAACGTAAGCTACATGATGTTTAAATTTTATCCCAATTGATAGACAATAATCATCAAAAGCTTGAGATGAGAATTCTCCAGCATTATCAAGGCCAATATCCTTTATAGGATAATCTGGAAATTGTGCCCGTAATCGAATTATTTGAGCTAATAGCTTTGCAAACTCCAGGTTGCGAGATGATAGTAGGCACACATGAGACTATCTTAAAGATGCATCTATTAGGACCATAAAATATCTAAACAACTCACTTGGTGGTTGAATATGTCCACATATATCCCCATGTATACGCTCTAAAAAGGCAGGGGATTCCATGGTAACCTTCATTGGTGATGGTCTAGTTATCATTTTTCCTTGATAACAAGCATCACAAGAAAATTCATCATTTGTAAGAATCTTCAGGTTCTTTAGTAGATGTCCACTTGAATTTTCAATAATTCGTCTCATCATTGTTGATCCAGGATGGCCCAAACGTCCATGCCAAAACTCAAAAGTATTTGAATCAGTAAACTTCTGGTTCACGATAGAGTGTGCTTTAACTGCACTGATCTTTGAATTGTATAAGCCAGAAGATAAAGTTGGTAACTTGTCTACAATGCATTTATGGCCAGAAATATTCTTTGTAATACAAAGATATTCCTCGTTCATTTCATCTATTGTCTCAACATGATACCCATTTAGGCGGATATCTATAAAAATCAACAAGTTTCTTCGGGGCTTGGAGGAGAATAATGCATTGTTTATAATAAGTTTTGTTCCCTTAGACAGAAATACAATTGATCTTCCAGAGCCTTCAATCAAACTTATATTACCAGAAATTGTAGAAACATTTGCTTTTTTCCTTATGCAAATAAGAAAAGTATTTCTGATCTTTGAATATGGCATGAGTTGTTCCACTATCAATTACACAAATATCTTCATGATTTGTCTTTGATCCAAACATAATTTCACGATTATCCATATTCCTCAAAACGACATAAACAAAATATATTATAATAAACGTTATTATCAAAAGGTAACTTCTACTACATAGCCATACTATCTACTACAAACAACAAAAATTAAAATATTTACATTTCTAGAGATTCATCAGCGATTGCATGACTTGTTTCTCCTTCTGGAAGTGCAAAGTAATCAGCTAATCCAAATGCATTAAGTCTAAATTATTTTCAGAAATAAAATTTGCTTCAACATTTTTGTCTGTCTTATTCAGGGAGGTTTGATAAAGCTCAACCAGGTGCTTTGGCGTACGACAGGTACGTGACCAGTGCCCTTTTCCCCCGCATCTATAGCATGCATTTTCTGCATTTGTTGCTTGCACCGCTTCATGCTTTTGTTCCTTCCTTTTCCACTGCTGGTGGTTAAGAGGGTTCTTTGGTGCATTATTATTACCATGATTAGATTTTCTTCCCCGACCACGGCCATGGCCACGACAGGGGCCACGACCTCTTCCATGCTTAGCTTGGTGGAAGTTCGTCTCATTCACTTCAGGGAATGGACAAGAACTAGTTGGTCGACTTTCATGGTTTTTCATTAATAACCCATTATGTCGCTCGGCTACAAGAAGATGTGATATAAGTTCAGAATACTTTTTGAATCCGATCTCTCGATATTGCTGATGCAGGAGCATATTTGAGGCATGAAAAGTGGTGAAAGTTTTCTCAAACATATCATGATCAGTAATATTACCACCACATAATTTCAATTGGGAAATAATCTTGAACATAGCAGAATTATACTCACTGATAGATTTAAAATCTTGTAGCCTTAATGAGTCCAGTCATAACGTGCCTGTGGAAGAACAATCATCTTCAGGTGGTCATATCTATCTTTCAAATTATTCCACAGTATGACTGGATCTTTAACAGTGAGATATTCCATTTTCAAGCCTTCATCAAGGTGATGGCGTAGGAATATCATTGCTTTGGCACGATCTTGGTTTGATGCTTGGTTTTTGTCCTTGATGGTGTCTGCCAGACCCATCGCATCAAGATGAATTTCAACATCGAGCACCCAAGACATCTAGCTTTTGCCCGATATATCCAGGGCTACAAATTCAAGTTTAGAAAGATTTGACATTATTTAGAAAAATAAAGTTTGTACCTTTGATACTTTCAAAGTATTTGCTCGAGATAGCAGAGTCTCGTGCTGATAACATGTTATAAAATAACGACTGTAAAGTAAATAAACTAAAGACAAGTGTAGAGAGAAACTAATATGTTCTTGAACTTTCAAACTGATGTACATAATGAACTGAAATCTCCTCGATTTATAGAAGAAAGGAAGCTGTTGTGTAAGCTGCTACTGCAAGCTGCTGTGTAAGCTATTACTGCAAGCTGCTTGTAAGTTGCTTGTAAGCTGCTACTGTACCAGATGTAGATAATCTTCTTCCGGGGTAATGTTTATCCATAACGGAGTACCAAAATGATAAGCTTCTTCGGGAGGCTTATTTCCAATAGAGTACTAAATAGATAAACATATTTACGACAGTGTCCCATATGGATAAATTTCTTCAGGAAGCTTATTTACAACGAAGTACTACATGAACATTCATTATATAATATATATTTATAACAGCAATAAATTTTTAAAGTACAATATTTTTACATAAAAATATTTCCACCAAAAGGGGAAAAAACAGGTCCAGCTTAAACTAGAATTCATACAATTACTCTCATTGGTTGATTCATACAGTAATAATTGTAACTTAGGACCAGCCACATGAACGCTTACATTTATGACCGAAACTATACGGGTCCGGAGTTAA
>MDKI01045327.1:0-13910 GCA_005239505.1 Nicotiana paniculata | reverse complement strand
TCCTTCTTTCATAGTGAAGTTTTCATACTGAGAGTATAGTAGAGTACCTCTTGAACTTTTTACTTGAGGTGTTCCTTCATGGTCTACTTGCAAGGTATCCCAGATCTCTTTGGTAGTGGTGCAGCTTTGGAATCTGATGTACTCGTCTGGACCTAGTCCACACACTAGCCATTTTTTGGCCTTTGCATTCTTCTCCCATTTCTTCAGATCCTCAGCAGTGCAACTCTAGTCTTTGGTATATCTATACCTTCAGCAGTCTTCTTCATGGTAGCTAGAGTTCCACCAATGACTATGTCCCAGAACTCATAGTCTTCTCCAATCAGGTGGTCCTTCATCCTGTTTTTCCACCAAGAGTAATACTGGCTATTGAAGAGTGGTGGCCTTGCAGTTGATTGACCTTCCCAATTTTCAGGTGGTGCACTCATCTTGATCTTCTCCAAGGTGTTAGCCTTTCAAGGATAACCTGCCCTGATACCAATTGATGTTTTTAGACTTCAATACCACACAATTATATAAGTTAATTATGAGGTACCCAATTTTTTGAGTGTTGTCTAACTGGAAGAACCTGGTTCTTTTTTATGTACTTACTTCTACTGTTGCGGAATATTAAAAGCAGTAAAGTAAAAATACAGAGATTTTTTGTGGAAAACACCTGGCTCAAAAGGTGAAAAAATCACGACCTACTCCTCAGTAGGATTTGCTCAAACACTTCACTAAAAACTCTGAGCCAAACGGACTTACAAAACAAACTCTTTTGTAATCCTAGGACTAACTCTAATGCCTTTGTAGTAACTAGCCCCCAACTAATTTCTACAAGCTTCAAGTTAACTCTAACTTGAACAATGCGTACCTATTACAATTGCTTCTATGAAAGCTGAAAAGATACAATATTAAAGATCCTACTACAATCAACTAGACTTAATGATAAACAGATGGAACTGGTTCTTCTAGTTGAACTGTAGCCTTTGAATCGCACAATGATTCTGCTAGCAAAATAACTCTGGGAACTTTGCTTTTAGATTTTGATTTACTTCAGCTTTTGTGCGTTAAGAATTCCAGCAGAAATACATCTAGTATTTATAGAGTCAGTTGTTGAGCTTGTCGTCCAATTCTAGTCCAACTCTACTTGGGTGAACAAATTCGTATCAAACTCAACTTCCTTTCTTTTGTTACTTTCCTTGCTGAATTCGACTTCAATCTTCTCATCAGTTTGCAAACTTTTCGCATTAGGAGATAATCTCTTGGTTCATTGATATTTCACATTAATAAATATCTCCTATGCATATACGGTTCATGTGCCAGCTATTCAGTTCAAGATGTGTTCTCTGATGGACCTGGTTCAACTGGTCAGCCATTTGTCAATCTTCAAAACTATGCAGTGACATGGGTCAACAAACCCTTTCCACTTTCCAACTTCAGCTCTCGCTGAAATGCTCCGAATCAGCCTACGGACCTCCAATCCAAATCCGTATGCGCGCCTAAGTCCAAAATCACCACACGAAGTCGTTGAGATCATCCAAAACCCATTCCAGATCCGTTTACACAAAAGTCAAATTCCGATCAAATTCCCACTACTTAAGCTTCCAAAACTAGAATCCTTCTTCCAATTTGACTCTGAATCATCCGTTAATTGAATTCAACCATGCATGCAAGTTGATACACATAATATGAAGCTAATCAAGGCCTTATTCCACAGAACAGAACTTAAATTCTCAAAAAGACCGGTCGGGTCGTTACATGGTGATCCGTCCCATGTGTTAGATTTCAACTATGTTCAGTTGGACAAGGATTTGACTTACCAGGAGGAGTAATTGGCTATTCCAGCCTGGCAGGTTGGACAACTGAGTTCTAAGAGTTATCCTTCAGTTCGAGTGCATTGGAGAGGTCAACATCGAGGCAACTACTTGGGAGTACAAGTCAAATATGCGGAGTAGATATCCACACCTTTTCGCCATCCCGGGTACTTTTTTATTTAGAGGTGGAAAATGTGATGACCCGATAGGTCATCTTATGTTTTAGAATTTAATTCTGTGTTTTGAAGCCTTAAATACCTCATTTTAGCCTTTCTCAATTTGCGTGCGCAGTCTGAGTGTTTTGCCGGAAGGCGTATATGTTAAAAACTGATAAAAATAAGAATTTTTCCTTAAAAATTTAGTTAAGTTGACTTCGGTCAATGTTTTGAGAAAATGGACTAGGAACCATATTTTGACAGTCCCGGTGGGTCTGTATCGTAATTTGGGACCTGGGCATATGCCCGGAGTCGAATTTGGAGGTCCCTAACTCGAGTTATTGATTTTTTTGTTAAAAATTGAAAGTTTGAAAGTTTAATGATTTTTAAGAATCAACTGATGTTTGGTCTTGTTGAAACCGAGTTTGTATTTTGGTTCCGGAGCCCGCTACAGGTCCACTATTATACTTATGACTTGTCTGTCAAATTTGATGAGAAATGGAGTTGATTTGGCATGATTCGGATGTTCAGTTGTGAAAATAGAAGTTTTAAAATTTTCATGAAAATTTCCTTTGATTTGGTGTCCGATTCGTAGTTCTATGCGTTATTTTGGTTTTTTGATCACGCGAGCGAGTTCATATGAGGCTTTTGGACTTGTGTGCATAATTAATTTGGAGCCCCTAGGGCTCGGGTGAATTTCAGATAGGCTACGGATGGTTTTGGACTTAGAAAATCTTGTTTTTCTTCAGCTTCAGTTGTCATCTGGTGTCCTTCTTCGTGTTCGCGATGGTAATCTCGCGAACGCAAAGAGTGAACTGGAGTTGGGTGGAAGTTCTTCTTCGCGAATGCGAAGTCTAGGTCGCGAACGCGAAAGAATGGGGGCATTACCCTTCGGGAACGTGACCAGCCTCTCGTGAACGCGTAGGCATGGGACCCGGAGGACGGGGAGAGGACCTATATTCTTCGCGAACGCGAAACATGGCTCGTGAACGCGTAGGCTGGCGGATATAAGCCTTTGTGAACGTGAAGGGTATCTCGCAAACGCGTAGGCTATTTGAGTCGCTGCTTCGCGATCGTGGCAGGCCCTTCGCGAACGCGAAGAAGGCCTGACGTCTGTGACTTAATACAGAACTGAAACGAGATTTTCCCAATTTTTCATAAACTCTCCATTAGAGCTCGCCTAGGTGTGATTTTGAAGGAAAAACTCAACACCAATTCATAGGTTTGTTCTCTTTAACTTATTTTCTTCCATTTCTAACATCATTCATTAATTTCTAGCCCTAATCTTTGTTCTTCTATGGTAGAAAACTAGGGATTTAGGAAGAATTTGGGGGGTTTTGCAAATTGGGGATTTGGATCTCAATTTGAGGCCGGATTCCGAAACTAATTACATAATCGGGATCAGGGTGAATGGGTAAATTGATTTTGATCCGAACATCGGGTTTTGACCAAGCGGGACCGGGGTCGATTTTTTACTTTTTGGGGAAAAGTTTGGGAATTCTAAATTTATGCATTGTAATTGATTTCTTTAGCAATATTTGATATTATTGAGTCAATTGTGGTTAGATACGAGTGGTTTGGAGGTGGATTCTAGAGGAGAGGATGTGGTTGAGCATTGAGCGATCTTTGGAGCTAGGTAAGTGTTGTGTATAACCTTGACTTGAGGGAATTAGGAACCCTCAGACTATGTGCTATGTGAATTTCATGCAGCGTATATACGAGGTGACGAGTGCTTATGCGCCGCCGAATTATCTGGTTTCCCTGTTTTTCTGCTTTTCTTTTATTATCTCTTTCCATGTCTTAATTGTTATATGCTCTAAATGTGTTTCCATGCCTAATTGCTACATGTTAATCAATGTCTTTTCTTGTTTATGATATTAGATCTTTTCATAGTTTCATGATCTCCTGCTATTTGCTCAAGTTGGTTTATTTTCACCTTCTAGTTGTAAATTTCTGGACTGGCCTCGCTGTGTAGTATTACTTATATAGATTATCATATTATACAAGGTTCCCTATTTTGTTCAGTTTGGTATTATGGATTGTAAAGGCTTTCCGTGATTTGAATTATAAATTTTACTGTGCACACTAAGTACTTGGTATTGATATGGTGGGTTCGAGTTGCACGCCGCAACAGGTGAAATAAGGGTGGAATGATGTGGTGGAATAAGGGTAAATATATATTGTACGGTAAGATCAGGTTGCACGCCGCAACAAGTGTAATAAGGGTTGAATGTTTTGGCGGAATAATGGTAAATTATGATACTAATATCGTGATATGGTGGGATCGGGTTGCGCGCCGCAACACACACACATATATTCATTGTTGTTACTGTTGTTACGAGGAAATAAGGGAGGATTTTGTGATGTACGATGGGATCGAGTTGCGCACCGCAACAACCTATGTGTTTCATTTTCCCTGAGTTGTGTTAGTTTTAAGGTACTTTCTTTTGAACTTAAGGATTGGTAATTTTGAACTTCGTTGGCTTATTTTTTGAAGTTGTAGCTATTATTTTCAATTGACTGCTTTATTTCATTCTGTATTTCTTTTTCTGTCTTTACTATATATTGTGTGCAGGTTGTAGTGTGAGTGACCTGCCTTAGCCTCGTCACTAATTTGTCGATGTTAGGCTCGACACTTATAGAGTACATGGGGTCGGTTGTACTCATATTACACTCTGCACTTCTTGTGCAGATTTTGGCATTGGTCCCAGCTGTTCGAGAGGCATAGTAGTTCGGACTGGTTCATTGGAGATTCAAGGTAGATTTGTTGGCGTCCGCAGACCTTGAAGTCCCCTTCTATCTTTTTCTATTTTTACTGTTTATTTTCGTTCAAACAGTTGTATTTCTTTCACACTTTTTTTGTAAAAAATCCTAGAAGTTCGTGAATTGTGACTCCATATCCGGATTGTAGTAACTATTATAGGCATTTATATTATTTCACACTCGTTTTATTTCGTTTTAGCTTAATTGACTTTATTTACTGAATTGAATAAAAATTGGCTTAATGATTCTCTAACGTTGGCTTACCTAGAAAGTGAAATGCTAGGCGTTATCACGATCTCGAAAGTGGGAATTCTGGGTCGTGACAGAGTATTTGTTTTTATTTTATTTTATTGGAGTTCGAACGATTGAGTTATACAGTTCGATATCATAACTAATTTGTTTAGTTATTCGATCATCATGAACCTATACTTACGAGTTAGGACAATGTAAACTACGATTCTGCCAGGCTAGTTAAAAGAATGTTATGATCCTTCGGTCCAAAATATAGTAGTTTAAATTTTTTAGATCTTTTAAACTATTCGTATTTCTTTCCCGTACTTTATTTCACAAAACACGAGATTACAACTCTACTTAGTCTGTTTTCTTTTGAATATAATGGCTTGTGCTTAAGCTTTTGTTCTAATATTTAGGAGTTTAAATCAATCAAATTTTGTCCATTAAATTCTTCATTATCTGAACTTATAAAAAATTCTCATATTAAATACCTTGTATAAATTTTTTTCTTATTTGAATTATATATTATAACTTTTTTGCAAAAGATAAAAATAATCTAAAATTAAACGGCAACACTCCATCAATATTTAAGGATATTTAGGTTCTCAAGACTCTTAAATCTTTTGCTTTGTTAATATGTACGATATCAAAAAAAAAAAAAAATGCAAAGTGAGCTAACTCATATCAATTAAGGATCTTGTTAGTTCATATTTTTTTGCCTATGTTTTATAACTATAATTACTAATAGTTATACCAGCTCAAATGGCTAGACAGCTAAGTTAAATCAATATACATCATTTTCAGAAACTTCACCTTTTTTAGTTTATATTTAAGAACTCAAACACATTGATTAATAATATTTGTATAATTTAAAAAAAAAAAAAGAATTATACTCATCCATATAAATATTTGTATAATGTTAAAAAATTTATACCCATTCATATAAGCTACACACGCAGCGCTCGAATCCTGAGACTAATAAAGTATAAATACAGATATTGATAAACACAAGTGGACTGGTGCTTTATTTAGTTACTTTATTTTATTTTTACTTGTCGAGATCTCCGGTCCACATTTCATACTTGATGTTTCCTCACTCTGAATAGAATTTTATTATCCTGATAAGTCGATGAAGTAATATAAACCCTCATATGAATAAAGTTAACTTCGTGCAAGCAATCAAAGAATTAATTTCACGAAAAAATCTTCGTCAATTAAGACAGGAAACAAGTATATTACAACTAAAGACGGATCATAGATGTTTAAATCAGTAAATTGAGAATACCATAAATACTTATTACTCCTATTTTTTGACAATGAAAACTTAAACTTGTATTACATTCACTTTTTAGAAGATGTTAACCATATATTAAATATTTACTGTAATTATATTATTTTATAAAATATTAAAAATTAAATAATTATGGGGCTTATGTTCCATGTCTCGGAGCTTATGCATATATAAAATATCTCGCCTTATACCCACGCCTTTTAAAACATTGGAAAAAACATAAGTAAATGAGCCACAAAGAAAAAGGAAGAAAACTGTTCTCTAAAGAGCCAAACACTTCTACATATTTGGAATCAGCTTCCATCTATCTAGCCATCAATTGACATGAAACATATTTACAGAAGTTTGACTAAATAGAAAACGAAATGTCACTCATGTGGCATAAAACTGTTATATTGGCATATATTAATCATTATATTACCACCATCCATTTTTATTTTTATGAAGGAAAGATCATGGTCATGAGGGAGAAATTTTATTTTGTACGAGACTCAACAATTACGTGGCAGACAAAATTTTTATGAGACTCCATTCATATTTTGCCAAGTAGATTTTCGGTCCCACTTTCAATAAATATTTGCCTAACTCTCAGCCTAACCCTATTACTCTCTTTCTCCTCCTTCAGATTTCTGCTACTTTCTTACCCCTTAATGTTTGTCATTCACCAGAATTTAATATTTCTTGTCTAACTTGTCCGATTTTAAACTACTAATTATTTCTCTCTTCCTTCTTTCTCACAAGCAATTTCATCAGTTTTCAAGGAAAAAAAAAAGAAGAAATAAAAAGGAAGAAACACCATTAACCCTGATAAATAATTACATTTTGGCACCATTTTCATGAAACTTATCAACACAAAATAGCCATAAACACCTACCAGTAAACATATTCTTCACTTATTTGGTCTGATTTAAAATCCAATCTAGGTCAATGATTATCAATACAAGTCAATTTCACCTTTAGATATATGTAGAGAGGAATATAATGAGAAAGAAATGCGAACTTCTTGTGTGTTTATAGAGCACTGACAGAGAAAGAAAAGGAAAAAGATAGTTTGAAAATTGAGGGAACGAATCGCGTTGGGAAAGGTTTGGCTCACATACAAATGCCTAAGCTAATTATAGCCAGTTTGGTCAAATTTTTTTTTTTTTGGGTCAAAAGTATTTTTTTTTTTTGGCCAAAGACACTTTTGGCTAAAAATGAGGTTTTTGGCCAAGTTTTTGGAAGGAAAAAAATATTTTAGAAGAAGAGCAGAAGCAATTTTTGAGAAGCAGAAAAACTTAGATATAGTTTTCAAAAGCTTGGCCAAACACTAATTACTGTTCAAAAGTGCTTTTCAAATTAATTAGTCAATCAAAAAGTACTTCTCACTTTTAAAAAATACTTTTGAAAAGAAAACACTTCTCAAAATCAGCTTGGCATTAATAAGAAAGTGGCAGAAATTTGGAAGTGAGAAAAAGTAAGAGAGTGTTCTCTGGTAGAGTAAAGAAAGAAAAATTAGAAGGGGCTGTTTGGGATGAGGAAAACAAAAAGAGAGAAATGCCAGTAGCAGTGGGACCCATTAGTCCCAGCAGTGCAATCATCTTGTACCTGAAATTAACAAATCCAATAATATGGATAAGCACCTGCTAAGACAAGTAAAACGCTTCCTAACAAAGAAAACCTCTGATTAAGGGTAAAGAAATCTCAATTATCTCATCACATCACGCTCCTCTCCCCTGTGATTAAACAATTACTATTGGGGCCTGTTCACTTCTACAAGAAGTCCTAGATGCGCAATAGCAAGCACTGAAATATATGTTTATTACCAGCACTAAACATATGTGAAAAGCTTCAAGCTAAAAGAAATAGAAGTCTGCAGATACAACTGCGAAAAGAGGTAAAGCAATATGCTAAACTTTTCCTTTTCTCCTCTTCACTTGAACCACAAAATCATCGTCTACTGTGACAACTAACACACAAACCCAGTATTCTTTGTAGCAATTTCAGAAATAATATATAACAGGATCAACTGAGCGAGGAACAGAAATACTGATTACAAATAAGTCATTTGAAGCACAGCCACAAATGATGCAGCAAGTTTTTACCTTTAATATTGGTAGTTGGCATATTTTATCTTGTGCATGTAACATTTATTGCTCCTCTTCGATGATGATTTTATCCCTGTGAATTCTCGCAGACAATAATCCCCGAAGCAAAAAGAAAAACCAGCATGATGTTTTTATTCTTGTCGAGCACAAGAACAAAACAACTCCTCAATTTTACCCAGCCAAATGAACATCGAACCTAGAAGTAACAGTAAGGAAATGAGACAAAATATTAAATGTGCACAATACAAGTGCTCTATCCATCTTATTCTTCTGTGTAAGAAAGGACTAGCAGGCATTCTCTTGCATCAATACCTCTCACTCGTGATGAGAGCTAAGAGCTTGCTTGAATACAGCCTTTAATTTATAGCTGTAATCTTTCATCCTTTAGCCGGGGATAGGCTCACAGGAGGACTTGGTTAAATAGGAATTAAACTAGAAGGATAAGAAAGGAAATCTGCAAAACTCTTGGCAGAAGGCCAAGTTGAGATATCTTTCCAAGACAAAAGAAATAAACAGCACAAATTTTGACTATAAAGTATCAGTTCACTGTTTATGTTGGTAAAGACGAAAAGTCAGGAAATCATCGAAATATCACAGATATCAAAAATCTAATTCTCAAAGTCACATATTAGCAACACATTTCCCCCCCTATTAGACCAAATTCTTCTACAGAAAAAGAAAAAAAAAAACTCAAAATGCCAACCCCCCTGGGAAGAGAAGAGAAACGACGCAAATATGCTAAAACTACAGGAAAGCTCTCATGCTACAACATAACCAACTCTATACTCACATAGCTACATGCTGCAGCAAATAGCCGAAAAGTGATGGCTGTAAAATAAAAATGTAGACTAATGCATGGTTGGACAATTACCACTGAAGGAGATTTTTCCTGATATTATGAAGTTGCCAGCCATAAGGAATGTACTGTAGCTGAAGGTCTTTCCCGTAGTGGCTGGAACCTGAACTTCAGAAGAAACCTTAATGACTGAGAACTCAACTCAATCAATGAGTTACTTGTGATGCTGATACAGGTTAACCTTGAAGAAAATGTGGTTGATTCCTTGGCTTGGAAAGTTAGAAAAGATTATTTGGATGACTAATGCATCACCCAAGGCAGCATGTTTCACATGGATTGCAGCACACAATACATCACTCAGGATAACCTACAGAAGAGGAGCTATAATATTTGAATCAGATATTATATGTGTGAAGAAGCACTAGAATCTGTTAATCATCTTTTATTACATTGTACGTATACTTGGAAACTGTGGTCTATGTTTCTGAATATTTTTGGAGTTCAATGGGTTATTCCAGGAAGCATTCAGCAAACATTGAGCAGTTGGAGAGGGCAGACCATTTCAAATGGCAACAGAGACTTATGGAATGCATTTCGTATAGGCATTTTTGGTGCATTTGGCTTGCGAGAAACAACAGATGCTTCTCTAGTAGGAACGAGCATGTATCTTATCTGAAGTCCAAATGTCTTAATAGGCCTTTCTATTGGTGTAGAAAAAGTATTGTTACTGATTTTGAATCTTTATTTGAACTTAAGTACTGCTTCAATCTGGAGAAGGAAATGATCCTTTCTCTTGCATCATTCCAGTACCTTCTTGGTACTCACTAATAAAACTTCTACCTTTCTCAAAAAAGGAAGGAAAAAAAACTTATACAGGGTCCTTCATAAATAAATAAAAAAATACTTATGCAGGGTCAAAATTTTGTGTCAGGCATGTTTGACACCAATAAATCGCACACATATTGATTTTCTTCCACAAATTCGCGAAATGTTATGAGTATCTGGACACGACTCAACATGTCAAAATTCATTCTTTCACATATTTGCGGCTAAGTGGAACTACTTTTAAGAGAATAACTAGACCGAAACAACTTAATTGAGAAAAATGATGATCGAAACCTGCTAGCACTGCAATCTTAATCTCGTTTAATCAAGCAATCAGTAAACAACCTGCTAGCAGTACGATAAAAAACCCTTCACATTACGAAAAACATAACAATGTCAGCATGAGCAATTTCAATCGTGAACAAGATTACTATAAAGATTTGTACCACCTTAGAGGGCTCTCTTTTCATTGGTGTTTACACTATATGAACCTCAGCAGATTAATACACCAGTACAATCAGCATAAATTATATCTTCCTACTTGCGGCTTGTGCCACAGAGATTGTCTGCTAATGATATTCCTTATCAAAAAGAAAACATTCAGATACTTTTGCTTTGACCAAAGTTCGAGCCCAGGTGATACCATTTTTTTTATTCCACTAAGACACTATTCCAGAATACACCTTGAGAGAGTTTGGAAAGAAACATCTCCGAAATTCAAGATACAAATTTTGCCAAGGCAAAAAGTTACAAAGATAAAATGAAGCACAAAGAAACAACCTCTTTTCATGAAGATTTGATGGCATTGACAAAGCCACTACTAAGAAGCCTCTCCACATACTTTCCCAATATATCCACCTCAAGATTAACCTTCTGTCCCACTTTCTTCATCGGAATCACCACATTTTGCTGAGTGTAAGCCACCAACATGAAGTTAAAACAGTCTTCTTCTTCAAACACATCGACTACAGTCAAACTAGTCCCGTCCACAGCAATAAATCCTTTAGGCACAATGTACCTCAGAATTTCTTTCGAAGTCTTCACCTTTACCCACAGAGAATCCCCTTCAGGTTTGAGCTCAACAATCTGGCCAGTCCCATCAACATGGCCTTGCACAAAGTGACCTCCCATTCTAGTACTAGGACTCAAAGCCCTTTCCAAATTAACCGAAGACCCTTTTTCCAATTCGATCAGAGAAGTCTTTCTCAGCGTTTCTGGAGCCAATCCAACACTGAATTCAGATAACTGTTTGTCGAAATCAGCGACCGTTAGACAAGTTCCGTTGACGGAAATGCTGTCGCCGAGGTTGATGTCTTCAAGAATGAGGTTAGCTTTGATTTTCATGGTGAAACTATCGGGATTCTCGTAACCCAGTTGCTTGATTTCCCCGATTTCTTCAACTATGCCGGTAAAAAGGGAGGTGATTGGGGTATAAGAACTACGAGATTGTTGAGCTTTTAGAGGCTTGATAAAAAGATGAGAAATTGAAGGAGATTTGAGAGATAGGGTTTGTGGGTATTTTACTCGTTTGAGCTGAGGACTCCATAGATTGAAGATGTTCGGGTTTTTGGGGGAAGAGATAGATGGGTTTGAGGGTTTGGAAAGAGAAGCGACTGAGGATGAAACTGTTGCCATTTGCTCTTTCCGGTTCAAGTTTTCTGAACTTTCGACGGAATAATTATAGTAAGAGATTTTTATAAAAATATTCTGAACTTTGAAATGGCATGTTGCATGTTACCCCTCTATTTTTTCATTAGTATTAGAGCTTAACTTATTTTTATGAAATACAGTTTAATTTGTTTGTTTAAATTCATTTGCTCCCGATAAAAAAAATTGGCTTTGAAGTGGCATGTTGCATGTTGTCCCTGTATTTTGTCCATTAGTATTAAAGCTTAACTTATGTCAATGATAGATGTATACTTATTTATCCTTAAAATCGAATAACAATTAAATTTATAATCGGATAATAATTAAATTTATTAGTGATTTTAAGGATATGTGATTTCACCTGGCACAAATCGATAAATATGATACTTAATGTTAATAATCGATTGAAAAATAAAAGCAAACAAGTACAAAGTTTAACTTGACCCTCGAGCTAGATCACCCTCGAACCGGCTGAGAATATAGTTAAGAAATATGGGTTGAACTGAAGAACAAGAGAATTTAAGAGAGAAAAGAGTATTGTATTGATTTGCTGTGCGAAAATTAGATGATTACAAATGATTAGAACCCCTTTATATAGTAGAGGAATTCTACTTATGGTACAGTTCTAAACAAAGAAGGAAATCTTATGATTGACTAAATAACCGTTCTGGATTCGTGCCGAGATTTTCGCAACGATCCTCAACCGGTCACGGTCACGGATATCTCGGCTTTCCGTTAGTAGGCTATCTTCGGTCTCGCTCGATGTCTATCTCGTTTGGTCTCAATCTCGATTGGTACTTTAAATGCTGAGCTTGGTACCGCATCTTCATGTCTCGATCTGATATAACACGGGCCGATTCTCGGCCCACCATCCTGATCTCGGTTAATGAACAAAATCGGGTGAGCCCGATTTCGACAGTATACAATACCAAATTACGAAAACGTCCACTTTATCCGTGCACTTTGCAAAAAAGTTTAAATTTGGTTTATTTATGTCCTTGTTGATATAATTTTGGCTCAAAAATGTCATTCTCAATGACGGGTACATGGATGAGCTTAACTTCCAATGGAGGATAAATTGAGACCATTTCGAAAAGAATAAGGAAAAATTTGAATTTTTTCCTATTATATGTATTAATTAGTCTCGAGCTAGTTAGATCAGTAAACTTGACAGGTGGCTACTCTGCCATATAAATACAGCTCCAAGCAACCCAAAACGCTTAGAAATATTCCCACGCCACCTCTATTTCATCATTAAACCCTCTAGCTACTCCACGACACAACCAAATAATGCCATGGTTAAAGAAAAGAGAAAAATAATTATCCTTTTTTGATTCATCGTTAGTTCCATTTTATGTGTAAAAATATGTGGTCTTGAAGAAGTTCTGGAGTGAATTTAAAGATAAATAATATTCTCCTGAAAAAACTGTTTACCTTAAAAATGGTATATTTAATCTTTGTGATTTTTAAAAATATGTGATTTATTTCAATACTAGTTGTTAGGCAATAGATGCTTAGATAAAGGAAATGAGATACGCAAACCAAATGTGCCACGAGGCTGGGTCTCGAGCTGGCCGAAATTGGACCTCGAGGTCTGAATATAACACTTAATGGTGAATAATCGATGAAGTAACAGTGATATTAGGGGCCTCGGGATAGCCTTTAATGATGAATGATGAGCAATAAATGAAGAACAATTGAAAAAGATAATAAATGAAGGCAACCAATCAAACAGACAACGTTTCAGCGCGTTTAGGCAAAAAGGCAGAGAGCGTTCTATATTATTCAATATTCATGTGTCTTAAAATATGACAAGGGTCCCCTTTATATAGGAGGGGAGAATCCCAACATAGTACATGTATATTTATGACAAGGTAATGTTATTGGTACAGCTATTTAATGGCTCAGTACGGACTTGCACTATTCTTGCAGACTTGGTCAACTCTAACCACGTGCCCTTGGAAATTTCCCGAGGTCGAGCACAGGGAACCTTTAGATATGCTCTCTCGAGTGATGCACTTCGGGGCCAAGCTTCGAACTCTGTCCCGAGCTTCTCGAGGCTGGGCGCGGAATGCCACAGGCCTCAACATCGGACTCTCTGATTTTGGCCGTATACAGATAGTCCCCGCGTTTTTTAGAATGAAATGATAAGAAACGGTCTTGAATTCTTACCTCTTCGGTTTCCCCATTATCACGTCAGCCATGTGAGATCATTAAATGATGTGACAGAAAGGTTGTATAGAGGTCTTTGTCAGCACTGTCACACCTCCTTTTTTATACGCCCCAAAAGGGGTACGGGAGTTTTTCCACTTAAAGTGA
>ML316510.1:0-57470 GCA_005239505.1 Nicotiana paniculata | reverse complement strand
ATCTCTGGTGATGTAAACTGGTAATATGAGTTATCTGCTCTAGGTGTCCTAACGCACCTTAATTCGTTAGGTGGCGACTTTCTCAATTCCAATTCCTTACCCTCTCAAAAGGAGTTGTCCCAAAAATGTCGAAACCCGATCTCACGAGAAAAAGGGGGCGCGATAAGAAGTATTCCCTAAGTTTGAATGCAATAACTCGAAATGTCAAATATGTGTGGAATCAAAGTATGTTAAATATTCTTATAAGTCAGTTGAAAGGAATTTAAATCCTTTAGACTTAATTCACAACCTTGGGCATTGTGAAGGGATTAAATTCCTTAAGGAAACACAAGAAACTTGTGGGCTCGGAATTTGCTTTGTTTTTTTTCTTAAACTAACGTTTATTGATTTACTGGTTTTGAATACAGAGTGACAACAGTAAAAATCAGTGTATAGAAGTAAAAATCTTTGGAAATTTACACCTGATTTCCATGATATTGTAGGTACGCTGGCTGCAACTTTAGCCAGGCATCGGTTGAAGTCCAGGGTTTATATGGGATGCATGAAATCTGGGCCAGTTCTTTATCAAAAGTAATTTTGTTGCTGGAAACATAATGCATTTTATCTCTCAGTCCCATTTCAGGATACCAGTTGGTAGCAGTCATTTTGTAATTTTCTTTGCTTTTGTAGGAATGTCAAGTACCATGAACATGAGTTCTGGAAATTCGGAGAGGCAGGAAATAAGTACTTCTGGCATGCAACTGGACAGATATATGCCATCTCAAAAGATCTTGCAACATATATCGCCAATAACCTGTAAGATAATTTGCTGATGTCTGTTTTCTTGAAGTCTGGACCTAGTGTTACATCTTGCTATAATGCTCTATGTTGATTGATTTCTGATGGATCTGTTTTGAAGTTCTTAAAAGATGTAGTAAATGATCAGTAAAAAGCGCGCTGTAACTTCAAAATATGGGAAAATAGACATTTCTTTTGAGTCACTGGTACTGATCGACGACAAGTTTTAATCAGATAGCTTGAAGGTTATTCTTGTAAAGTTGAAATTCTCATTCAGTTACCAGTCTTATCTAAATAATCAGGAATGAGTCTTGTATTTCATTTTCCTATCTAATCTAACTAATCAGTAATGGATTTCATATTTGATTGTTCTATATATAGTGAATAATATGGTGATTTCAGGCCCATACTGCACAAGTATGTAAATGAGGATGTGTCACTTGGCACATGGTTAATTGGTCTTGAAATTGAGCACATTGATGAACGTAGCATGTGCTGTGGAACTCCACCTGGTATGTTTAAGCAGCTTCGTCCTTGTATTTCTATTTCCACTTGTTACATATCTTTGAATATAATAAAGGTCTCTGCAACTTGTCGTGTTGCTGCTGAATGCGGATGGAAAGCCCAAGCAGGTAATGTTTGCGTAGCATCATTTGAATGGAGCTGCAGTAGAATTTGTAGGTCAGTCGAGAGAATCAAGCATTTTACACGCCGAGTGTGGCGAAAGTGCTGCTATGAACACTTGAATAGATGATAGAAAACTGTACCTCTTATTAAATGCATAAATGAGTTTAAATACAAATTATAGTAACCAATTTTCTAGAGTTTTTTGTAAACCAAATAACTAAAGAATCTTATCTAAATCAAATAGATAACTTTGAAGAACTAACTATGATATCATCTAATCTAGAAGATAAATGCAATCTAATCTAAAGAGATAAATACTAAGAACAAACTGATAACTACTAGTTACAAGGATTGTTGGTCCGATACGCCCCCCTCAAGTTAGACTATGTGTCACTAAGCCTAATTTGAACAGATTGCGATCAAAGGCTGGTTTGGCAAGTGCTTTAGTGAGCGTATCAGCTAGTTGGCCAGTTGAATGAACATGAACAACTCGAACCGCCTTGCATTCAACATGGTTGCGCACAAAATGAAAGTCCACCTCGACATGCTTCATGCGACTATGAAGGCCCGGATACTCGCTTAGATAAGTGATACCTATGTTTTCACAGTAGATTGTCGGAGTATATCTGATAGGAAGCCGCATTTCAAGCAATAGTCTTCTCACCCATAACAGTTCAGCAAGAGCATTTGCAACAGCTCTATATTCGAATTCAGTTGATGAGCGAGCGACAATTTTTTGCTTTTTTGAAGACCAACTGATGGGGTTTCGGTCAAAGAACAGAATATAACCAGACGTAGAAGATCTATCGGTGAGATCTCCAGTCCAGTCGGCATCAGAATACATGTGCAAACTGAAATCAAGGTTCAGGGACACACGCAAGCCAAACTGAATTGTACCATGAAGGTACCTGAGAACACGTTTCACAGATTTCTAATGAAGATCAGATGGCGATTGCATAAACTGGGATAATTTATTAACTGTATAGGAAATATTCGACCTTGTAAAAGATAGATATTTAAGTCTGCCTAGGACTCGACGATAGAGAGTCGCATCTGTTAGCGGAGCCCCATCATTAAGTTTTAGCAACGTAGAGGCACTCATTGGTGTGTTAGCACTCTTACAATCAGCCATCAATTTCATCATTCAGGATCTCATTAACATAATTAGCTTGAGAGAGCATAATATCATCAGAACTCCGAATCACCTCAACACCAAGAAAATAATTAAGATTTCCTAAATTTTTAATTGTAAAACGAGAGGCAAGGGAAGATATAACCTCATTCACAGTGATGGAGTTGTTGCCTGTAAATATGATATCATCAACATATACCAAAATAAACATGAAACCAGCGTTGTTATGCCGAGCGAATAAGGAGTTGTCAGATTCAGTCTTGACAAATCCCATGTAGGAAAGATAGCCTTTGAGTCCATTATACCAAGTCCGAGGTGCTTGCTTCAAGCCATAAATTGCCTTACGCAACTTACAAATATGAGTCGGATTATTACCACAAACAAAACCCGGAGGTTGCGTCATGTAGACCTCTTCTTCAAGGTCACCTTGAAGAATTGCATTGTTGACATCGAGCTGACAAAGAGGCCAGTGAAAACGAAGGGCAACAACAAGTATGATTCGCACAGTGGTGGGTTTGACCACTGGACTGTAAGTGGAGTGAAAGTCAACACCGGGCCTCTGAGTAAATTCATTCGCAACCAGTATCGCTTTGTAGCGATCAACAAAACCATCCACTATCCTCTTAATCCTAAAAAGCCACTTACAGGAAACAACATTCTTATAGGGATCATTGGAACAAGTTCCCAAGTGTGCTTATTCAGTAAAGCATCAAATTCATTTTTCATTGCGGCTCTCCACTCCGGATGTTTTTGGGCTTGTTTGAAAGTGTGGGGTACGAGTGTAGGTTCCAAGTGAGCAAAGTAGTCAAAAATATTTTTTTGATTTTTGAATGTTATTCCGTGAGCGAGTAACTATGCGATTGGGAGAGGAAGGATTATGCGGCAGGGGTGGTTCTTCTTGGTGCTCAACGGGAGGAACAATGGTGGTAGGTGGGGGACATCGAATTGGTTGATTTTGGGTTCGGGGTGCACCGTTGATACACTAACAGTGGTGGTGAAGAGGTTGAGATGGATTTGGTTGATGTATGAGGTAAATTTATAGAGAGTTTAGAGGGTGGAAGAGGTGGGGTTGAAGATGAATGTGACAGGGATTGACTCGAATAGCGGGAATTGTCAGGAGGAGATGGAGTAGGAAGAGATAGAGACATACCTGATGCAGGAGCCTGTGAAAATCCCAAATCTGTTGGTACCACTGGTGATACGCGGGGAATCTCGGGTGGAGGTGATGGATTTGTATCTGGAGTTTCATTAGGAGATGAAATATGAAGGGGGAGGGATTCTGTTGTGGGTTCAACTTCTGGGATTTTATTTTGTGTGGGGCTTATAATGGGTTGGTGTAATTCTGAAAATAAGGGGAATTGAGAGGTGGGTTTTGTGGGTTCTTTATTTGTGATTTTATCCCTTATCAGTTTATGTGATTTAAGTGCAATATTTGAAAATAAATTTTTGAAGGAAAAAATATTCTCAAAAATTGCACATCACGAGATAAATAAATTCTTGTTGACACAAGATCAAAACATTGGTGGAAATGATGGGTTACAGAGAATCCAAGATAAGCACATGGAGTATAACTAGGTTCAAGTTTATTTTTAGAATAAGGTTTGAACCAAGGATAGCATAAACAACCAAAAATTTTAAGGGCATCATAATTGGGTATTTCACCAAATAATTTTTGAAATGGGGACTGTTTATTTAAAAGTGAGGCGGGAAGACGATTGATTAAATAAACAACATGTTGACACGCGAATGACCAAAAAATTGATGGAAGAGATGCCTCATAAAGTAGCGTTCTTGCAATTTCAATCATATGACGATTACGTCTCTCTGCAAGAGCAGCCCTTTGAGGGGTATAAAGTGGTGTATAAAGATGCTCGATACCGTGAAGGGCAAGATAAGAATCAATACTTTTATACTCCCCTCAACCATCAGTATAAAGTGATAAAATTTTGGTATCGAAGTGAGTTTCCATTAGAGGGTGGAATTTTTGAAAACGCTCTTTGATCTCACTTTTACTTTTTAAAGTGTACAACCATGTATACCTCGTGTATTGATCAACAAACAAGCAATAATACAATTTTTTATCAATGGATAAAACTAGAGAGGGTCCCCATAAATCACTAAAATTTATTTGAAGGTTTGGAACTTGTCAAACTCAGCTGACTAAATGGTTACCGATGGGCTTTATCAGATGAACAAGAATTACAAAAAAGACACTTGTCTCGCTCAGAGAATGGAAGTGAAAAATTATTCAAAATATACTTAAGAACTCCAGAATGCGGATGACCTAGTCTTCGATGCCATGTAGTCATGGAAGCCGTGGTAGAGGCTATGTGAGCTTGCGGAGGTGGTGGTGGATATGACTTGGGCCACTCATACAATCCATGTTTATTCTGGCCTCGCACCAATGGTACTCGCGTTTTCAGATCCTTCACAAGAAAATCAAAATGAAAAAATTTGATAGATGTTAGATTATCTTGGTAAAATTTGGAGATAGAAATAAGTTTATGTTTGATGTCAGGAGCACATAGAGTGTGAGTTAGATGAAAAACATTATTTGATGCTTTTAACTGAATTGAACCAGTATGAGTTATGAGAATTTTGTTACCATTACCCATAGAGACATTCTCATTGCCATGATATTCCTATAAATTGTGTGGCTTTGTTGTAAGATGATGAATAGCTCCAGAATCCATAATTCATGGGTTGGAAGTAGAGGTTAAACACCAGCATAATTAGCTTTAGCCTCAAAGTGATTGTGAGATTTAGATCTGCAAACACTTGAAATGTGGCAATTTTTTTTGCACAATTGACATCAGATAACATTAGTGAAATTATTGTTATTCGGAGCTTACCACTGAGGTGGCGGATTGGAGCGAGCATTATGGGGCCATGATTGAGGATTCTGAGTAGGAATACCATTATTGTTCTAAGGGCGATTGTTACGGTTGTTGGAATTATTGGTTGGTTTGTTGTGGTTGGCCACCGCAGCAGTGATTTGGCTCGACATTTTCTTAGCCTCCTCATGATGGAGAAAGAGCTCATGGTCAAGAAATTTCTCATACCGTTCTTCATAGGTGACTATGGTGTCACGTGCACGAATAGCAGCTGAGATCTCGCGAAACTTAGGTCCAAGTCTACTCAGGATTTTGAAAATGAGTTCGGAGTTAGTAACAGGGGCACCAGCAGTGGCTAGTTCATCTGAAAGGGACCGAATACGTTGAAGGTATTCAGTAATAGGGAGGGATTCTTTGGTAATTCGGGAAAGTTGATCACGAAGGCTAAAGATCCGAGTTTGGGACTTGTTTTCATAAGCAGTATGCAAAGAGTCCCAAGCCCGTTTTGATGTGTTGGAAGCAGCAACTGTGGAGGCAATAGTAGGATCAACAGACACCATAAGGGCGTTTTGAATGAGTTGATCCTGACGGAACCAAAGTGTATAATTAGGATTGGGGTTATGTTGGTGCCAAAAGTGGTACTCGGGGTGGGATTCGGGGTAGATCCATCAAGGTGACCATAGAGGTCATGTCCATGCATAATCATGGAGAACTGAGCTTTCCAAGTAGAAAAATTATGACTGCCACAAAATTTGATTGGGAGTTAGGAAGCAGGGTTGAATTGAACTATGGTGTTGATACTGTTTGACCAAAAAGTATGAAATCTTTTGTTAAACTAATTAAACAAGAAAATGATGGGTAAATCCTAGCTAAATATAATAAATTCTAAATCTAACACGTGTTAGCACATGTAACGTAGAATTGCATTTAAACTAATTTAATACAATGGTATTAAATGATGATATTATGAATGAGAGGAGGAATAATGATAAGCAATAACTATATTATATGGAAATAAATGTAAATAGAGAGAATGATTCACCCGAATATTGAATGGGATGGATGATTCTTCTCTTTAACAACGATGTAAGACAAATGGATATGGGAATAAATGGAATTTTATCAGATCTGATGCGTGAAAAGGTGGAATAAACAGCAAATCGAATCCTTATAGAAAGCTAATATTTTGTATTGACTCTCCAGAGTTAACTTTTCATAAGAGTTCTTATCAAATAAAATATTACATGTCTTTTGCCTTATCTCTTCTACTATTTATATGGGATATTCCCAAAAACCCTAAAAAGTACAATAGAAAGGAATATTCCCTTTGAAAGTTCCTAAGCTATACTAGGTGTTACTTCACTTCCTACTGCTCGACCTCGGCCCTAATGAGCTACTCAACGACTCAATCTTGTTGACCCCTGATTGACCTCGACCTAGTCATTTGCGATGAGATACAGTTCTCACACTTGATCAGCTCTTCATGCCGAATTATTTCAGTCGGATTTTGACCCATACAGTTAGTCCCTCGGCTTATCGAGGTCGTCTTTTGGTCTACCACAATGAGCGGAGTTCATCAATCGCAGTTCTTGAGAAATTCGGACGAGGGGTTCGAGTAATGGTGATCGCAACCAAGATGATGACATGTCGCTCTGAGAGCTGCTGTCAATGAGGCTGGTTCAAAGTGACATCACAGCCATATGCGTCATCATTACGCATCTTCCCAATGTGTTTCATCATTCCTTGTGTCCATGTCATTTCGATTCTAGTGCTTTTGACGTATGTTTGCATCGATTCGAGCGATGTTTTTTCTATAAATAAGAGGGAGGAAACCCTTTGGAGAAAAATGTACACTCTTTGATCCTTTGAACCTGCACATTGTTTCTTCCTCTTCTTCCTGCATTCCTATTTTCTGCAACTTCCACCATCACCACTTCTTCTATACTTTCGGTTCCATCGTATACATATTAGCAAAAGATGGCTAGTGTATCTTCTAACCCTGAGATGACCTCAGACCCAGTTTTGTTGTTAGTGGCCATGCCCTTTGACGAAGGGGAGCCCATTTTTATGGAGTATTAAAGCTTCCCTACTATGGAAGAAATCATTCCTCGTAACCCAGGCTCCAGGTCGGATTTTTCAAAGTCACTTGCGGATGAACTTGAGCCCGTGAAATATGAGATAGAAGCATCCCATATTTCCGCACTCAGGACCAAATACAACAATCCTGCTCATATTGACCTGGTCCCAGCTGGGAACGATGTGATCCAGGTTCATCATCATAGGTATTGCGCGTTTTACACATACCCGTTCCAAGTGGGTTACTCTCTACCTCTTCCTCCGTTGGCGGAGGAATTCTGCAGCTACTACGGCACTGTCCAACCCAAATCTCCCCCTACATTTACAAGCTCTTCCTTATGCTGATAAAGTTCACGGAGCTGGCCGGCTGTGGGATTTCTATCCGCCATTTGTTGCATCTCTTCACGCTAAGCTTTCATAGGGGCACGATGATATATCTTCGCCATCGCGGGATCAAGAGGATGGTGGCAGGAATGGAAAATAAGGTGAATCATCGATTTTGGGTCAACTTCTTTTTCATCAAAATCGAGCACGTGGTGGAGATCCCTAGTGGATTCCCTGAGTAGTGGGAACTTTGCCCCTAGGTGCTTTTGCTGATTGAAGTATGTTCCATTCTTTCTTTTTTGTGACTTGATCATTATTCTTTCTTTTCGTGTAGCCGAGAAGCGTCCCCCTACGTTGGTCGCTGATATTCGCGACTGGGTGGCCCAAATCTTGCCCACACGATGGGTATCCGCAACTGGTCGTCGTTCAACAAGAAATTTGGACCTAGGTCTTCTTCGACCGGTAAGCCAGGTTTCGATCTTTAACTACTCTGATCTCAATACTGTCCTCTTTTTTACTTACGCAGTTTTCCTTTTGTTGTAGGTCATAGGGCTCCGAAAAAGGCGAAGGCTCCTACTCCCACTTTTAACCAGTCGGGTGCCTCGACCGGGTTGCTACTCGCTTCAGCCATGGGCGAGTCCGTAAAGAATACTACTCCCTCTCATACTCCGGGTTCACGTAGGCCTTGTCGTCGGGTGGCTGCCCCATCAGTGGAGACTCTGGCTTTTCAAACATTGCATTTAGTGGACGAGTCTTTGCTGAGTGAGGAAGAAGTGGCTCCGCTGAAAAGCTGGAGAGTAGAGGTTGGCGGAGTGGCTACAGAAAAAGAAGAGCCAATAGGGGGCGATCACGAGCGGGCCATGGTCGCTCCTGAGGGTGGCGTTGTTTTAGGTGCGGAGTTTGTGCCCCCTTCAGTTGTGAAGATTGTTCCCCTTCCAGAGGTCGCCGTGGAAGGAGGGCGATCAAGGGCAGAAGAGGTCGTTTCGATGAGTGATCCATCGTATTTAGAGCGGGACGTCGTATCTTCGTCCTCCGAGGGGAAGGGAAAGAATGTGGTCGTGGATGATAGTGAGTTCGCTTCTGATATAGACCCAAAGAGGTAAGGATGTTTGATGAGGGGTTCACTCGGGTGGAGGTGAGAACGAAGGGATCTACCCGAAACATCGCCATTCCCTTGGACTACAACTTGCTAACGAACTCAGAGAGCGTGGTCCCAGCTTTGGTTCCCATTTGAACTGGCGTCGAGAATAGGACCTTACATACATTTAAGGATGCCGGCCTATCGTTAGGAATTTTCGGAATGGACCTGAGGGTAAGTTTTTGCCCTTTTGTATTCTCGTATCTTTTTCTTCTTTTCTTTACCTCGTTCGTCTTTGCTGACTACTTTCTGCCTGTTTACCAGACTCTCATTCTAGAGATTGAGTACGCTTGCCGAGAAGAGAGGAAGAGGGTTCTTTTTAAAAGAATGGAGTCTAAGTATAAAGAGTATCATACCAAGAATCGTGAAATGTGCCTCCTACTCGACGCGGATGGTAAATTCCAATCCCTCAGGGATGAGCTGAAACAGAAGGACGATGAGCTCGTGAGAGTCATCGGTAGATGTAGCGAGCTCGAAGGAGCGCTGAGGGTTAGGGAGGACAAGCTCGAGGTGAGCAAAGGGGTTTTGGCTGAGTGTGTCGACCTTCAGGCTCAGGTGGCATCCCTACGGGCTGAGCTTGAGCGGAGCACGACTAGAGCCAACAGCCTGATTGATGAGTTGGTCGAAAAAGCGACAGAGTGGGAGAGTCGAGGAAGCCAGGACGGCGGCTTTGGCAGAAGTGGCGGAATTAGAGGATTCCATCCGTGTCCTCAGATCTGAGCGGACGAATGAAGCGGAGATGGCTTCCCTTAAGGAGGCGAGACTTGATGAATGGATTGGTGGTCAAGAGACAGATGTTTTGGACCTAAATGAGCATATTGTCGTCTTTAAGGCCGAAAAGGCGCAACTATTGGTTTAAACTTCTTCATCCCATGTTTCCACTTATCCCGATATTCCACGGGATTTGTATGAGAAGTGGATTCATGTCGAGGCTCACTTAGACATATTCAGGGGATTGATAACGGTCGGAAAAGTTTTTAAGGCGATGTTTGAGGATGCTCGTGCCAAGGCGTGTGCAGCTCGGGATGCTTGTAGTTACAATCCCGCTACGCATGGGGAAGGTGATGATGAAGACGCCTTAGATGGGCTTGATCCAGGTTCTTGGTATGATGGCAAATACTCCGATGCCGAGGGCACGGGTGGAGACGATGATGGGGTAATGCTACCAAGTAGTGTATTTGTGTTGTACTCTTGTTTATTCTTTTTATTTTGCGGGCGTCTGTTCGGCCCTTGTAAGATACCTTTTGGAATGATACTTTTGCTTTCTATTTCTGAGTTTCTTGTTTTTTCCTCGAATGTTTTCCTCAACTGGTTGCTTTGACTAAAAATCGAGTTAGGTTGACTGTAGGTTGAACTCGTACGAGGTCGAACGTTGCTCAATTAATTTGAACTAAGTTGCATGCGAGTGTCTTAATAAATCGAGCGAGGTCGAATATGAGTTGACTCGAGCAAGGTCGAATATTGACTCTTGATTAATTCGAACGAGGTTGAGTGTGAGTTGATTCGAGTGAGGTCGAATGTTGACTCTTCATTAATTCGAATGAGGTCAAATGTAAGTCGATTCGAGCAAGGTCGAATGTTGAGTTTTAACTAATTCGAACAAGGTCGAATGTAAGTCGATTCGAGCGAGGTCGAATGTTGACTTCTAATTAAATCGAACGAGGTTGAACGAGAGTTGATTCGAGCAAGGTCGAATGTTACTTGTGATTAATTCGGACGAGGTCAAATGAGAGTTGATTCGAGCGAGGTAGAATATTACCCGTAATTAATTCGAACGAGGTCGAATGAGAGTTAATTCGGGCGAGGTCGAATATTACTCGTGATTAATTCGAACGAGGTCAAATGAGAGTTGATTCGAGCGATGTCGAATGTTACTCGTGATTAATTCGAACAAGGTCAAATGTTGTTTCCTAGATTGGCGTAATGTTTAAACTTGGTGAAGACATGTGAACATCGTGTGTTTGCATATTTCTCTTTGTTTGTACATTCATTGGAGAAGTTCATGGTTTTTCTCTGCTTATACATACATGAAGAAGTCCCAGCCTATCTAGTCCCTTCATTGGTCGACCTGAAGAAGTAGTTGAGAGGTTGAGCGATGAACTTATACTCAACTTCGAGATGCCCTCTTCATTGCCTCGTCAAAAACCTCCCCGAGAAAACCTAATTGGGACAAAACTCAGGTGAGGGAAAAAGAGTACGACTGGGAGGACGCCTGTCCTTAGAAGTTGATATATAGGTGACGTTCCAATTGTTTGGTAGTAATTTTCCTTCCATTGTTTCTAGTTGAATCGATCTTTTGCTTACTGTCGCCGTGATTTTGTATGGGCCATCCCAATTGGTCCCTAGTTGGCCTTCCCGTGGATCCTTGTTCGCCTGTGTTTTGGACTTAAGTACATAGTCCCCGACTTTGAGTGGCCTGACCTTGGATTTTTTGTTATAGTACCGCTCCGCCTATTGTTTTTGGGCTACCATTCTTATGTATGTCTCTTTGTTCTTCGGCCTCGTCTAGGTCTTGCCTTCTGCTTTCATCGTTGCTTGGCCCACTCTCATTTGAATATCTTAAACTTGTTTCTTCGACCTCAACCGGAATCATTGCATCAGTCCCATAGATTAGTGAGTGCGCCGTTTCCCCTGTGCTTGTCTTTGGAGTAGTGCGCTATGCCTATAGTACTTCTAGCAGCAACTCCGCCTACAATCCCTTGGCATTCTTGAGCTTCTTCTTCATGATCTTCAGTATCGACTTGTTGGAGGATTTCGCTTGCCCGTTTCCCGTGGGGTGATATGGCGTGGAGAGTATTCTTTTGATGTGCCATTTTTCGAAGAACTCGACGACTTTCTTTCTTATGAATTGGGGTCCGTTGTCATAGCAGATTTATTTGGGGATGCCAAAGTGGCATACGATGTTCCTCCATACAAAGGCGATCACTTCTTGTTCGCATATTTGAGCGAACGCACCTGCTTCCACCCACATAGAAAAGTATTCAGTTAAAACTAAAATAAATCGCACATTACCTCATCCTGCGGGGAGGGGGCCGACGATATCCATTACCCATTTGATGAAGGGCCAAGGCGATGTGGCTAAGTGGAGGTGCTCGCCCGCTTGGTGGATCATGGGGGCGTATTTTTGGCGTAGTTCGCATTTTTTTACGAAGTCGGCTGCCTCCTTTTTCATTGTGGGCCAGTAGTAGCCTGCTCGGATGAGGCATCTAACTAAGGCTCTATTTTGCTATGAGCGCTGCAGTGACCTTCATGCACCTCTTCTAGGACGCGCCACATCTGATTTGGCCCTAAGCATTTTGCTATGGGGCCTCCATACGTCCTTTTGTACAGGTCATTGTTGATGACGCTATACCTGGCTGCTTGTATTCGAAGTTTTTTGGCTTCTTTTTTGTTGTTTGGAATCACACTGTCCTTTAGGTATGTGACAATACGATTGTGCCAGTCCCAAGTTAAGTTAATAGTGCATACCTCGATTTTGTTGATGGATGAGTGAAGGAGAGTGACCACGTTCTCCTTTTCGGTTATGCTTTTAGTGGATACCGCCAGTTTGGCGAGACCGTCCGCCTCGACGTTCTGCACTCGAGGTATTTGATCGAGCTAGCATTCGTCAAACTCAGATAGTAATTTGCAGATCTTGGCCTGATATTTTTGTAGCCTTTGTTCCTTGATTTGGAAAGTCCCTATCACTTGATTGACGACGAGTTGTGAGTCACATCGTAGGACTACTCGTCGTGATCCGTACTTGAGTGCCAGTTCTAACCCTGCAATCACGGCCTCATTGTTAGTCATATCGGAGCACCGTATGGATTGGCGAAATATCTCGCCTGTCGGGACCTTGAGTACAAGTCCCAGTCCAGATCCTGACGCGTTAGAGGCGCCATCGTTGTATAGAATCCATAGGTCGTGTGTCTTGGGGGAAGTACTAGTGGCTTTCCTTTTGAAATCGGGAATTATTTTAGCACTGAAGTCAGCGACAAAGTCGGCAAGTACTTGTGACTTTATCGTTGTTCGCGATTGATAGGTTATATCGTGCTCGCTCAATTTAATGGCCCATTTGGCCAACCTACCCGACAACTCGGGTTTGTGCAGGATACTCCTTAGAGGAAAGGTCGTGACCACCAAGATGGGGTGGCACTGGAAATAAGGTCTAAGCTTTCGTGAAGCTACGACCAAAGACAAGGCTAGCTTCTCGAGGTGGGGATACCTCGTTTCAGTATTGACCAAGGTCTTACTAATGTAGTAGATTGGAGATTTTGTACCTTTATTTTCTCGTACCAGGATTGTGCTTACTGTAACGTCGAACACGGTCAGGTAGATTAGGAGGCTTTCTCCGAGTTTCGCCTTGGCAAGCAGTGGGGGCGAAGATAAATACGCCTTTAGTTCTGTCAATGCGTCGACGCACTCAAAATCCATTGGAGTTTGTTATCTTTTTTGAGCACGCTGAAGAATTTGTGGCATCTATCAGAGGATCGTGAGATGAACCTTGATAGGGAGGCTATACGGCGGGTCAGCTTTTGCACCTGCTTCATGCTGGTCAAGTTTTCTGGTATTCCCTCTATAGCCTTGATTTGATCGGGGTTGAACTCAATGCCTCTCTGCGATACTAGAAAGCCGAGGAACTTTCATGAGGTTACGCCGAAGCCGCATTTCTTGGGGTTCAATTTCATGTCGTACCGCTTGAGTATGTCGAAGGCTTATCTCAAATGGTTGATATGGTCTTCCTTTCTTTTCGACTTGAACAACATGTCGTCTATATATACTTCCATGGTTTTGCCGAGTTGTTCTTTGAACATTTTGGTTACCAGCCTCTAGTATGTCGCCCCTGCGCTTTTCAATCTACACGTCATAACTCTGTAGCAGTACGTCCCTTGGTGGGTGATGAAAGTATTTTTTTCCTAGTCTTCCTCCACCATGAGGATGTGGTTATAACCCGAATAGGCATCTAGGAAACTTAACAGCTCGTTCCATGTTGTTGCATCGATGAACTGATCAATGTGAGGTAGTGGGAATGAGTCTTTTGGACATGCCTTGTTCAAATCTGTGAAGTCTACGTACATCCGCATTTCCCATTTTTCTTTTTCATTATGACCACGTTTGCGACCCATTGGGGACATTTTGACTCCCTGATAGAGTCGTTTTCAAGTATATTTTCCACCTCTTTGCGGACAACATTGTTTATCGCGGCATTGAATTTTCTTCTAACTTATCATACTGGGGGGTAGAGTTGGTTGACATTCAATTTATGTGTTACTATTTCCTTCGGGATGCCCAACATATCTGCATGAGAAAAGGCAAACAAGTCTGCATTGTTAACTAAAAAATGATGGAATTTAACTGGTTCTTGGAGTTTGTGGCTGATATAGGACTTTTTGCTGTGGTCATTTTTATCAAGCTGAACGGGGTCGAGGTCTTCCACTGTTGATCCCGTAGCCTCTACGACTTCGAGGTCCTTGATAAAATCTTTCTCTTCGTCGCCCTTCGACCTCGACCTCGGTAATTGCTATGCTTCTACGCCTTTGCCCTTTAACTGTTGAGTGTGTGTGCAGTCTTGGGCAATGCGGTAACATTCTTGGGTCGTGCACTTCTCACCGCGGATGCTGAATACTCCCCACTGAATGGGAAACTTGACGTCCTGATATAAGCGGATGGCACGTCCCTCATGGTGTGTATCCAAGGCCGTCCTATGATGGCATTGTACGCCGTATCTTGATCCATAATGTGGAACATTGTTTCCCAAGGTGATACCACCGGCCAGAACGAGTAGTGTGATTTCTCCGGAAGCCCGTTTAACTGCATTGTTAAAACATGTTAGTGTGATGCAGCATGACACTATCCTATCTTCGAGCCTTATTTATGTGAGAAAGCGAGGGTGGATAATGCACGCACCACTTCTGTCATCTACCATAATTCGTTTTACATCGGTATCTGAAATGTGCAAAGTAATAACAAGAGAATCATAGTGAGAAAAGGTCAAACCGTGGGTATCCGACTCGTCGAAGATGATACTTTCTTCGAGGTCGTCATACCGTTCATGGGCGATTGATCGCTTCAACTTATGGGTAGTTGTGAACTTTACGTTGTTGATTGTCGCGTCATCGGCTCCACCGACGATCATTTGGATGGTGCGGGCTGGAGAGGGTGGCTTCGGGGGGCCTTGATACTATTCTCGTCCTCGAGCGAAGTTCTCCCTTCCTTGGTCGCTCATTAGTTCTATTAAATTCCCTTGGTGGAGCACGTTCACTACCTCTTGCCTCAAGGCGATGTAACGTTCGGTCTTGTGACCTCGTTCAGGTGGAATTCGCAGAGGGCATTCGACTTTCTGGTGTTTGGGTCAGACTTCATCTTTTGTGGCCATTTCACCTTTGGGTCGAGCTTCTCCAGGGCGTAGACTATCTCTGAAGGAGAAACACAAAATTTGTGAGCAGATAGTAGTGCAGGCATACCTCCTTCATTTCGGTGAGTCACTGTCTGCGACCTGGATGGACCGTCATCATGGCGGGGAGGGGGGTATGACGGCAGCTCTGACGTATGGCTGGTGTCTTTCACGGTTGAGACGCGGACCTGCATGGTCCCTTCTGATATCATTTATGCGATCCTTTCTTGACTCCATCTGGACTGATGTCAACTTTTGGGTTGGTCCGTTGAGGTCGTCTTCGTCTGCTCTCGCCTCGGCACAATAGGCATTGTGCATTTCGTCCCAAGTGGTAAGGGTATTTCATGAGTCAGCTCAACAATTTTCTGGTCGCCCCGCGAACTGCTCCTATTCAGCCTATTTTGGAAATTTGCTACTGCCATTCCCTCCGACACATTTGGGAGAGTCATTCTAACACGGTTGAATCGGGCGAGGAAGTCTCTGAGTCCTTCCCCGGGTGATTGTTTAATGGCGAATATATCATTTACCCTTGCCTCTGCTTTCTTAGCCCCGACATGGGCAGTGACGAACTTGTCGGTCATTTCCTCAAGTGTTTCTATGGACCGCGCAGGTAATTGTGAGTACCATGCCAATGCTCCCCCGGTTAGGGTTTCACCGAACTTCTTCAGCAATATGGATGATACTTGTTCTTTGGCGAGGTCATTGACCTTCATTGCGGTGATATAGTGGGTGACATGATCCTCTGGGTCCGTCATGTCTTCATATATCTTCAGGTATGGCGTGCGGCGCATCCTCGTACCTATACCGTTGTTCCACGAACCGGCCGGCGTCCCATTTTGGTAACAACTTTGGGGCACCCGGTATCTTGTCTACTCTTTCTTGATGTTCCTTAAAGCACTTTGTTCTCGTTCTCCATCTTCTCCATTTTCTTCAGAATGGCTGCAAGGGTGTTATTACCTGCATCATTAACGGTGTAAGTGATACCGTTACAGGAGGAGGGTCGTGCTGCTCATCAGTTGCTGACGTGATGCCGACTCGTACATCCTCCATGCTCTCTTTTTGGGTGGGTTTATCGAGTATGCTGGTTACTTTACTCGTTAGCCATGCTTCTAGTAGCCGTTTCACTGCTGGTGGTGCCTCTTCCTTTGTGGACGTAGAGGCCCCTTTTCCATGGGAGGTTGTGACACTGCCGTGAGGGAGGGGTGAACCACTTCGTCTAGGGGAAGCGTTTGGCTTTTCATTCTCCTCGTCTGTTCCATTAACCTCATTGATGGTGTTTAGGAGGTTAGCAGTAAAGCCTGCTACTGCCTTCAGTCTTTCCTCTCCATTACCTGCCATGTTAGACTGTGCACGTAGGAAAAAGAAACTTTTGTGTTGTGCTGTTATTTTTTTTTAGATCTAGAAAAACTAAGACTTTGACTAGAAAATTCCCCACAGACAGAGCCAAATTGTTTGACCAAAAAGTATGAAATTTTGTTAAACTAATTAAACAAGAAAATGATGGGTAAATCCTACTTAAATATAATAAATTCTAGATCTAACACGTGTTAGCACAGGTAACATAGAATTGCATTTAAACTAATTTAATACAATGGTTATTAAATGATGCTGTTATGAATGAGTGGAGGAATAATGATAAGTAATAACTATATTAGATGGCAACAAATATAAATAGAGAGAATGATTCACCCAAATATTGAATGAGGTGGATGATTCTTCTCTCTGACAACGATGTAAGACAAATGGATATGGGAATATATGGGGTTTTCTCGGATCTGATGAGAGAAAAGGTAGAATAAATAGCAAATCGAATCCTTATGGAAAGGTAATATTTTGTATTGTCTCTCCAGAATCAACTTTTCAAAAGAGTTCTTATCAACTAAAACATTACATGTCTTTTGTCTTATCTCTTCTACTATTTATATGTGATACTCCCAAAAATCCTAAAAAGTATAATAGAAAGGAATATCCAATGGAATATTCCTTTGAAATTTTCAAAGCTATACTAGTCGTTACTTCACTTCCTACTGCTCGATCTCGGCCCTAATGAGCTACTCAACGACTCAATCTTGTTGACCCTTGATCGACCTCGACCTAGTCGTCGTGATGAGCTACAGTTCTCACGCTTGATCACCTCTTCATACCGAATTTTTTGAGTTGGATTTTGACTCATACATACCAGTAGTGTTGTCAGCATTGATAACTCAGAAGTGTTTCCATCTTTCGTCATTGGAGGATTTGGTGCTTGGAAAAAAAATAGGATTGTGCTTGTTAGAGTTGTATAAGCTCTGATACCATATGAACACTTGAATAGATGATGGAAAATCGTATCTCTTATCGAATGCATAAATGAGTTTAAATACAAGTTACAGTAACCAACTTTCTAGAGTTTCATGTAAACCAAATAATCAAAGAATCCTATCTAAATCAAATAGATAACTCTGAAGAACTAAATGATATCATTTAATCTAGAAGATAAATGCAATCTAATCTAAAGAGATTAATGCTAAGAACAAATTAATAACTACTAGTTACAAGGACTGTTGGTCCGATAGCTGCTACTCTTTGGGGTGCTCTCTTATAATTGGCATTATCATTAATTCTCAGGAGGCGAGGTATTGTCGAGGCAAAATATATTAATTAATTTATTTCTTTATTTTTGAGATTAATGCTAGCTTGTGAGGCATTTGCAAGGAGGAGACATACGTTTGAAACAAATGTTTTTACGGGAATAGCTGAAAATTTAGCAATAATAGTACTGTCATTTCTGAAAAAGAACTAGATGCATATTGTTGTTGGAAGGCTGTCAGAGCATACAAGTTTTTGGAGTAGTTCTAGTTTTTATTAGCTATATATCCTTCCATAAGATTACTGCTTTTTGTATATTAAAATTACAAATTTTTGTAGTTCCAAATTTTGACTCCACAAGTATATTGTGCTCTAATATTCAGTGGAGCCCTTGGTTAGATTTGCTATTTCTTTTCATTTTCACAGGTTTTCACATTTTCATGTATGATGAGTGTAAAATTGTAACGTACAAATAAGCTCATGCCTATCAAGCATAGTATAAAGATTCCCATGAGGACTAGGTTTTCAAAATGCTAATTGATACTTATTTTTTAATTATCTCCGGATGCTTCTTTTTGGATTTTCGTCGCTTGCTTTTGCGTTATTGTTACTTATGACGTTTCTTCTCTTACCGACTAGCCACAATTTTTCTGAGGACCGAAATAAGAAATTTTGATTTTTCGAAATATTTATCGTATAACTAATAGTTCTATATTGAAAAAGTTTAGCATTTTCAAACCATTTTGATAAGTATTCAACTAAAGGGCTTGCCAAGCATAGCTCGGTGAAAGTGAATGTAACTACAAAGAATTGAAGCGTATCTGCAATTTGAAAAACAAAACTTATAGCAAAGGATTTCGATCAAGTGATTAGGTAAAGATATATTCAGATTTCAATTATAGTTAAATTATGATATTTTTATGATTGTGGTTACATAAGGATATCATTTTTCATCTAAATTCAATCACCACACAAAACTTTGTACTTATATTTTATAATTCGTTTCTTGTTTCTTGTTTCTTCTATGCTTCATAGTTCATATAAATAATGTATGCATAAATTATTCATGAATTTATGTATTATTTTATGTCGAATAAAATATTACAAAAAATGCGAGTAATAATAGTAATACATGAATTGAAATATACGATGAGAAAAGATGCCCTCATACTGTTTCGATTTGTTTTCTTTTTACTTGAAAATATCAAATAAATATTAATTTACTCCAATACATCATGGTCTAAATTTGACATCTTTTAATATTTTAGGCAAATATCAAAACAAATAGAAGATGTGGGCACTTTCTGATATTAGGCCTAAATTTCATTGGACCGAGACCTTCTCCCGCAAGCCATTTGTGACACAAACCCTTACGCGCTGCCCAAGTATATAAAGAACAATAAGAAGCCAACAAAGCCATTTGAATCAGATTTTGAAAATGCCAGGCTTATCTTGCAACGCTTGTGACAAGGAATTTCTTGATGATACGGAGCAAAAACTTCATTACAAATCCGAATGGCACCGCTACAATCTTAAACGCAAGGTATTGCTGAAAACACCTTTTGATTTTCTTTTTTTAAATGTAAAATCGCTTGTGAATTTGATTTCTATGTATTAATCGCCCTTTATCGTGTATTAGATTGGTTGAGTACTTGGTGCCCCTTTTTAATCTCCCTTTTTACGGCTGTTATATCTGGCCAATTTGTATGCTCCTCGACTACTTCATGTGATTCTTGCTATCTCCCTCTGAAATTGGACTTCGTCCCCCAAGGTATGGATAGTCAGGAATTTATGAACTACTAGATTGTCATACTTAGGGTTTGAACTTGTGACCTAAAGCAGTTTTTGAATCCCTTAGCCACTACACTAAAATCGACGACTTTAGACCGGGCACATCGTCTAAAAAAGAACGACGCACCTTTGAAACTTGTGGTCTGAACTTGCACATAGATACTTATGTGGCTATAAATCATCTAATTAAAATTATTTTTAATATAGAAAAGTGTCATTTACTTGGGACAGACTAAAAAGGAAAGAGGGTTACATTAATTTGGACAGAGGGAATACTTGTTACCTCCCTCCTAAAATTGGACTTTGTTCCAAGTTGTAGTGTTAGATAGTTGGAAAAAATCAACTAGTTTTTCTACCTCAGCTGGGAAAGCTGCCCATTGCCTTAGCGCCTTCCTTTAAGGAGGGCAGACAACCAAAGGATGAAGGGGTGAAGTTGTCACCATGAAATAAGAATTGAGAGAGTTGAGTATAGAGTTTCATTTTTCATTTTCAGGGTAGTTGGCAAGAGCTATAGCATGTCAGTTAACATGAATGCTAACTAACTGGGAGGCCAGAGGATAGGAAGTGACGGCTTATAGTAGCGGATGTAGAAGAAAATGGATGAAGGAAAGGAGTATACACGCTGATACTAAGGGGAGATGCATTTGCTGAATTTCAGAATCTAATAGGAATGGTAACCAGGAGACTAGAGTACATCTCTAGACTGCTGGGAAGAAAAATGTCAGTTGAATCAAAAGAGTTTGCTCGAGAGCTTTGAGGTTCCCTCTGAAATGAGGCATGTAAGGGTCTCTAGTGGATCTAAAGTAGGTTTATGTTCAGCAACTTTGGTTCAGTGGTAAGTGGTAAGCATGCAGAGCATGATACATTGGTTAGGAACAAAAAAGCTTGGTATTAAAGTGGAGAAGGGTAGAGTTGCAGGCCCATTATCCATCAAGTTCCAAACCATTTCCAGTTGGTCTTTGAGGATTTCTTGGAAATTAAAAAAAGAATGGAAAGAGTTTGGCTATTGGTCTTGTGTCTTAGACATCATTTTCTTCTTTTTTCTTTTTAACTCAAAAGATAATTTTCTAGTTTGGTTTTGTCGGAAAATGACATATTCTTAACCTTTACTTGGTGATAGAAAAATGGGAAGTTAAATTTAATTTTACTTGTTCTTTCATTCTCTTGTTCATTGAATGAACAATATCTTACCGGAGGGGTACATTCAATATATTTTGTGCCCCTTCGCACACTACTGTACAGTAACTGAAGAAACCAAAAGCTATATGCTGTTGCGAAAAGCATGTGGATCAAACTTGTCAAAAAGAAAGCAAAAAGTGGATTTCACCTGATAAAAAGAAAAATGGACTGCCCCCAGGGATTAGCTCAATTGGCAAAGGTTGAGAGATTTGTGTCTTAGATCCCAAGTCGAGCCTTGCGCCAACTGCCAAGTGATCTTATTCTGGTATTTAAATGGAAAAGGGTAGAGTGGGGTGGGGGGTGCATCATCCCCGAGTTTCGGAGGCTGCGGTTTGCCCAAAGGGTCGACTCTAGACGGATTTCTCCGTCATAAAAAAAGTGGATTATTGTAGAAAATATACCTAGTAATACATTGCTTCTTATGATTCTTTTTCCTTTTATATCTTTGTTATAGTAACCAAAATTCCATATATCACTGGCCTCTTTACATATTATTTTCATGGGCCAGGAAGAGGTTTGAGTCTGGTAAAGGAACCTGTGTCCAGTTGACATTTTTCAGCTGAACACTACCAAATTAGGGACTTCAGTTCATGTATCATTCAAAGCTTAGGATTGATGACTATATATGTCTACGTCTGTCTCTGAATCTCTTCCATATAGTTCGTTCGTTAGGGATTGCTTCATGGGTAAGTATGCAGAATTGATGTTTGTGCTGTTGTACATGCTTTTCAGATAGCAGGAGTTCATGGAGTAAGAGAGCATATTTTTCTAGCCAGACAATCTGCACTTGCAGAAGAGAAGAAAAAGTTAAGTGAAACTCCGTTGATCTATAGCTGTGGTCTCTGTGGCAAAGGGTATAGAAGTTCCCAGGCTCATGCTCAGCATCTGAAATCTAAAAGTCACCTAGCGCGCGCTTCTCAAGAACCAGGTCATCATGATGAGAATAGTGTGACAATCAAGCCACTTCTACGCCACCCTCAGAATGGAACTTCACGGAAGGCAAAAGAATATGTTGAGGAAAGTGATGACAGTGATGAAAGTGAGTGGGAGGAGGTTGATCCAGAAGAAGAGATGATTAGTGAAGCCACTGATTCTTTAACAGAATTAAAGATGAATGAGCATACATCTAATGGCAATATGGATGAAGATAGTGATGTTGATGAAGACATTGGAGACTTAGACCCATCATGTTGCTTCATGTGTGATAAAGAACACAAGAGCATAGAGAGCTGCATGGTTCACATGCACAAGATGCATGGATTCTTCATACCTGATGTCGAGTATCTGAAGGATCCCAAAGGGTTCTTGACTTATCTTGGTCTCAAGGTAGAATATGTTTCCTCTCATCTTCTCTCCGGGCTTTCTCAACTATTTGCGGTGTTCACAATCTTTTCTTTTCATGCTCAGGTTAAAAGGGATTTCATGTGCTTGTATTGCAACGACAGATGTCACCCTTTCAGCAGTTTAGAAGCAGTTCGGAAGCATATGGAAGCTAAAAGTCATTGCAGAGTGCATTATGGTGATGGGGATGAAGAAGAAGAAGCTGAATTAGAAGAGTTTTACGACTATAGCAACAGGTATGATTTCTAAGTAATTTGGGTAGGATGTGTATAGTAACTAGTGAGCTCAATAGCTTTTGTTATTGGTTCTGAGACTTCTCTTCTCTCGTAGCTATGTGGATGAAACTGGGAAGCAGCTCAGTTTATCAGATGACACCGGCAATAGTGTGGAACTTGGAAGTGGTGGATCTGAGCTCATAATAACAACAAAAAACGATGATGGAAGATCTGTTAAGACTCTTGGATCAAGAGAGTTTTTGCGCTACTACCGACAGAAGCTGAGGCCTACGCGGATCAATGATGTGGCTGTCAGTGCTGCATTAGCTGCAAGGTATGTATTTGACTTCTTCAAAAGCGTCCATTATCGTCATCTTCCTTCAAACTGTCATTTGAGCAAAACCATTTCCTTCCAGGTACCGAAGCATGGGTCTTGCAACTGTGCAGTCCAGGGAGCACATGGTTAAGATGAAGGTGTTGAAGGCCATGAATAAGTCTGGTGTGGAGGTTATGCGCAATAAGATTGGCATGAAAAGCAATGTCATCCGTAACCTCCCCAAGAATATACCATATTAGTCATTTCCAAACTAATGTTAGCCTTGCAATAGTCTTGGAGATTGATTGGATTTCTATTGTTCCAACTTGTGTATTTCCCCAGTCATATTTATATTTCTGGTTTGCGTTGTGATAACTTACATAGCTATTCATGTTGGTGTATTGATTCTGTAATGCTGTTATCTTTTTGCTCCAGGAATTAAAAAGGGTGAATAGTTTGAATTAGATCTTGGCTCTCGAATTTTCCTTTCTTTGATCCCTCCTGGTGTTAGAAATGTTAAATATTTTGTGTTGGAATTTTGTTTCTCCATCTTATGTGTTGGAAAATTAGACTTACTCAAGCTATATTTGCTATTTAAAAGTAATTTTTGTTGGCATTTTCCCCTCTTTTTATGATATCGATGACCAATTGCAAGAGTTGATTGTTCTAGCGCCACTGCGTTTTTTTTTATCTCATGACCCTTTTTATAGCATTAGCACTATATCTCTTTTCCTGTGGTTTGGTGTCTATATTCTTCTTTTATGTTGCTCATTTTTGGTTATTCGTTTACAGTAAATTCTGGTTAGATATCGACAGCCACTACTTTACCCCGTTATTTTTAGTTACCAAATACAGAATTTGGTTGATCATAGGCGTCGCTTGTATTTGTTAGGACTTATTCTCTACCATTAAGGGGTATGATAAGATTAAAGAAATTTATCCACAAAGGTCTCATGTTCAAATATGAGAATAGATAAACTCATGATAAAGAATGTTTTCGTCTAAATGGGTCATATGCAATAAAAAGTTAATCATTTATTCTTGGGAAACTTAAACAAATGTCCCAAATAAGTCTTAACTTACCAACCTCTAGCCATTAGTCATAAACTTGTCAAAACTAGCCAAACATATATAAAAATTGAAAAATTAAATAAATAAGGTTCTTTCTCTCAAAGAATCACATGTAAAAATCTCCTTCCATTTTTAGGCGTAATTAGTAACATTAGATGCAAGACAGAAAAGAAATTTCATGGACGAGGTAGCAAATAAGGTGATGAAATATAAAAAATATACAATATTCCAAAAATCTAAGCAAAAAAGAAACTTTTTCAATGGGTATAGTTGAAATTCATTGAAAACATATATACAAAATTTGAGGAAGATTGGAGGTGATTTGGCCTGGTTTTGTATCAAAATTCGTAATTAAATCAAGTTCAAAAAATTCTTCTGTGACACATGTATCAAACATGCTAACACACAGATATACATGGATATACATGTGATACACAATTGATACAAATATGATACATATATGATAGACAAACGATCACAGTGTGATATACACATCATTTCTTTTCATGTTCAGTTTTTACTTCAAATTTTCAATTCAAACCACCTCAAAACTTCACCAAATCATTCCAAACGGATATTCAAGCTCCATAAGATGTACCCAATATATTTTAATAACACCCACTCAAAAAAAAACAAAAATTTGACTTTTTTTTGCTACAAATAGCTAATTGACTAATATTAGTAATATTTTATAAATTGGCCAATTTTTATAATAAGCTGGACATAGCTGATAATTTCCCTTTATTCTTCGCCTATCCAGCCTCCCTCTGCCTTACCCTGTTGGCCATCTCTAGTAGCTAAATTTTGCTATTAGTCTAAAAGTGGAACTCTTAACTCACACTTGGTGACAAAAGAGAAAGAAACTGTCTTATTGACAATATGACCCAAATAAGGTTTGATTATTGTTAATTTGACACCCAGAACTTTTAGCTTTTGTTGACAACTTCACTAAAATCAAAACATAACCAAGTATACTATTGAAAGGAAAAAATGTGACTAAAGTATATTCTACTATTATTATTCCAAGATTAGATCAAAATGGATTTGGACAAAAGGGGAAGAAAAAGAAAATAGAAACACAAAACCTCAAATTGTTGAACTTTACTGGGGCTGGCTTTTCTATTCATTTTCATTTGCTTCTTTTCAGCATCTCTCATCAACATATAAATCCATATTATTCTATTTCTCTCTTCAATCTTCTTCTGGCTACTCTTGATTTCTTTCCAAAATTTATCAGGTTTGATCCGTCCCCATAAAATCTTTTACTCTTTAGGTGTTTGAATGATCCATCACTGTTTCCATTTTCGAATTCTATGGGTTGACTTTTTTCGTATTACTGAATATTGTCTTGGTCAAATTCATCTTTCTTTGGGTGCTCTTTCATATTAATATATATGGGTGTCTTTGTTGATTTGTTTATCTGTTTAAAGCACTTTATTTTTCGTCTTTGAGCTCACCCTTTTGACTTCTGATTTTCTTGGGTTGCTCTATGAATTGTTAAAATGGTGGAAATAGGGTAAAGAAGTAAAATGAGTACTCCTTATATTGAAGTCTTCATTAATCTGATATTTAAGTTGAGGTGAGAGGAGATAAGAGTATAGAATGGGTCTTAGGTCCAAATCTTATCGGAGACAAAAAGGATTTCTTCCTATCAGCCTAAGTCTTAGGTGGGCATAGTTACCCCGTACCTATGTTGGTGAGAGATAAGAGGTAGCAGGTTTTATTTTCGTTCTAATTTTTACTATATGTTTCATACACTTAAATGATCAAAGTGAAGAACCAGTGAGTAAGATGGCCCTTTCCATTTTTGTCTTCGGGATGGTAGAAATTTGCGTTACATGGTGATAAGCAATTTATGAGGTACATGTTTCAATCTATTGTTGGACCAGGGAACACATCCAAACCAATTTATAAGGGCGTTGGTTATTAGGGCTTTTAGGGAAAATAGGTCAGCTTGACTTTGGGCCTTATGATCAAGCAACAATGATATGGGTGGAGGTCATCACTACTTGCATTTGTTGAACTGCACAACGGGATTCGGTTATGCTATCTGTCCATGCATCTCATTGGCTGAATCTGTTGGAAAGAATAAATAGGGATGGGAAGGCTTTTCTTGGTACATCAACTTCAAGCTCGGTGATGGAAAGGAGATCAAGTTTTGGCCTAATTGGTGGGCAAGATCTATTTCCATTAACTGTTGCCTAAATTTGTGTTATGGAGTTTGAGAAGTTGATGGATTGTGCTCAGATCTAAAGTCCATAGTGGATCACAATTATTCTAATCTAGAAGAACTTGAAGCTCCGTGCTTTGCTTTACCCATTCTCTTAATATTCACTAACATGTGATTCAATCTTGTTTGAATCTTATTATGAGCAATTGATCTCGCATGTTACAACCCTTGCTGTTGCAAGTTTTCTTTTGGGGAGCTACTCTGCCAAAATGGTCATAGTTGAACATGGCAATCACCATGGGGGAAGAGCTTGGCCAATTGATTCTACTTGAATAGTTAAATTTCTAGAAGGATAAAAGTAAAAAGAAATTCACTTACAACTTTATTCTTCAGCATGAGGTACTATGGAATTTGTTACATTCCTAAGTTTGGGAGATATTTGTAGGAATCACAGTGGTCCGGGAGGGCATTATGTTTGCCAAGTCTTTCCCTAAAGTATTAGGACGCAGGACCCTCATAGTAGTGATAGTACTGTCTGAACTTTTTGGAAGTGGAAGAATAGCTCTACTCATTTTTGATGGATATATGCAGCTATAGAGTCAAAAGCAGTTTGTTATGCTTTTGCTTCTGCTTCTCTGGTTTATATACGGAAGAACTAAGACAGCAAATTTCAAGAGTTCTTGAGTTCAATAGTGATCGTTTGATCTCTTTATATACAAATTCTTGTTAAATACTTGGATTTTCTTATAAAAGAATCAGTGCTTCTATCTTTTTTTTTTGATGAAGTAATTTGTTCATTGATGGCATCAAGAAGATGCAGTAGTACACAAGATAATACAGCAAAAAGAACTAAGTCAGCTCTAATACATGAAATGCTAATCTAAGACCAAGGTGCTGACAAAGTTCAGAAAGCTATCAGGGGTGTCTACAGGGGACAATTTGTGCCAACTAAAAGGAAACATTAAGCACCTAGCCTTAATAGAGTGAATTGGAGTTGATATACCATCAAAGCATCTCCTATTTCTTTCTGTCAATAAACACCAAAAAATACTAGCAGGGATCATTCCCCTGACTTGTTTGATGGCTTTATCAACTTTCCACGTGTTCCAGTTTCTAAAGGCTTCCTTGGTGCTCTGAGGCATGACGCAGTTGAGTCCAAAAAGTGAGAGAAACGTGTTCCACACATCAGCAGCTACTGGGCAGTGTAGAAACAAATGGCTGTTGGTTTCTTCATTGTTCTGACACATGTAGCATCTATTTACAATCTGGAAGCTTCTTTTCCTTAGATTATCCTGAGTGAGGCATGCATCTTGTAGTGCAGTCCAACAAAAGCAGGTGACTTTTAAAAGGAGCTCTTGTCCTCCAAATAAGCTTCCATGGCCAGCTTTCTACCATTTCATTTTGTGCTGTCAAAGATGTATATCCAGCCTTGACAGAATAGCAACCTTCCTTGGACATGCCCGACTTTAGCTTGTCCACTGCATGAGCATTGATTCCATTATTCTCTAGCCTTGACAGTAGATTTAGCAGCTCCTCATACTCCCAGTCTTGTGTATACCTTCTAAGAAGAATGTTCCACTGAGCATCAATGCTTCTATCTTCTTACGGAAGCTTTTCCATACCATTACTTCGGTTGATTGTTATTGCAAAGATAAATTGATGATGAGTATATTTATGAGGTGAATGGGACAATATATTGAGGAGATGGCATTTTGGTCTAGAAAAGTCATATAAGGATCTCTTGACCTCTACCAATTATATTTTCAATACTCTTGTTGAGATAAGTTGCAATTGGTGAACAATCAATTGTCTGCCTTTGGAGTTTTAATAGCTTTCACTTGATTAGCTTCTCTTCTCTCCTTTGTCTTTCTTTTTCATTTTTGTTTTTGCTTAACGGTTCTGATATATGCTTGTTCTTCTATCTAGCTGTTGACCCTGACTTAATTCAGGCTTGTTTTTTAGTGAAAATTTTTGCGTACTCATTCTCTACCGTTGCTTTTGTTTACATAATTTCACAGTTTTTTTTTTTTTGGCTCAATTTTCTTTAATCCTGACCAGACGAAGTGAGATGCTGCATGCTGACAGGAAATTGGTTTGTAGTCTCTCCGATCACTGAAACTTCACGCTGAAAGTGGCTATGATAAAGTTCTCTATGGAGGAGGTGGAACTGTATACCAACTGGGATAATGTGATTTGTCCCATTTGCTTGGACTTCCCTCACAACGGTGTTCTCCTCCAGTGCTCGTCTTATGAGAAGGGCTGCAGGCCCTTTTTGTGTGACACAGATCATTTGCACTCCAACTGCCTAGAACGCTTCAAACAAGCACATCAGATGATAGCTGGGTCACAATTATTTTCAACATCCAATGACAGAGAAGATATGACAAAATCGGAAGCCAAGAATTGGCCTCCCTGCCCCTTGTGTAGGGGAGAAGTTACCGGATGGGTTGTTGTTGAGAAGGCTCGCATACATCTCGATGTCAAGGAACGCTGTTGTGAAGAGGATAAATGTCGGTTTACGGGCACCTATTTGGAACTTCAGAAACATGCTAAACTTGACCACCCTCATGCATGTCCCTCAAAAATAGATCCTGCTCGACAGGTTGATTGGGAAAATTTTCAGCAGTCCTCTGAAATTATAGACGTCTTGAGTACTATTCATGCAGAAGTTCCCCGAGGAGTTGTTTTAGGTGATTATGTGATTGAATATGGAAATGATAATTCTGAAGATGACTTTGAGGACTTCCCTTCAGCGGAAGGGAACTGGTGGACATCATGTATCTTGTATCAGGTATTTAATAACTTTAGGACGTCTAGAAACAGAAGAAGATCTAGAGTAAGTAATACAAGAAGAGGAAACCGCCATTTGGGTTATGATGCTTCAAACTCTGACGAGAGTTCTGTGACATCTGTAGAATATGTAGATTATGGGGTTGACGAGACTGATGATGAGCTTGTAAGTGCTGCTGGCCTCTCAAGGAGAAGAGCTGATAGTCGCAGGTCAGTAAGTTCTATACAGATTGGCCTTTATTTACATTATGCACTACCCTTGTTTTAAGCTCATCTTGATTTGAAATGCTTTTGCCACTCTAAAATGTGAGAATCCATTTTTGTGAATCTCAGCTATTTCGATATTCCTCAAGCTGCTATCTTTGTTTCCTATAAGATTGAGCAAAATATGGAATTCCTGTTTTAATTAAGAAATATTCAAACATCTAGTTTACATGCATAGGGTGAGCATGCGAGAACTGCAGTGGGGTGATAACAAAAAACTGCAGTGGGTATAATTTCTAACAGATAAAAGGCAAAGTCTGGTGGCATCTCACATCAGACTTTTTCCCCTGGTGTAGGGTCCACGGGCGAAGCCACACTTAAGTTTGACCACCCTTTGTCGGAAAATTACATTGCGTATATAATTAAAATGTTAGGTTTTAGAGGTAAGTTACATATATTGAACACCCTTTGTCGGAACGATTTTTACTTATTTCACGTTTGAACACTCTTCCGAAAATCTCTGGCTTCGCCACTAGTAAGGTCTATGTGGCCCTACAAATTTGCTTTTAAGCTTCCAGACTTTCCTCATTTGGTCCGCTATGATTTGTGGAAACCTTGGTCCCTTTATTCTCGTATTAGACACCGCCTCGAATCAAGTTTTTATTGCAACATGCTCTAGATTGATGGGTTCCTTATGTAGTCGTGGCCTTCACCAGATCCATTGTTTGCTTCTAGTGAAGTGAGAATCAAACGAACTGCACTCCTCATCATATGTTTTCTGAGCAGATTACTCACATTTTTATGCATTAGATTGTCTCAGTTGCACGCTTACAAATACATATTGTCTGATTGAAACTTCTCTTTCTGTGCGTATGAACTCCACTATAGTTGCATTTAAATTCCTATCTTTGAACTGTTGGCTTACTTTTTCTCATACTGTTGCTAAAGTACGTTGCATTGGCATTCACTCAACCTCATGTCTAATTACAGTGACGACCAACTGTATGCATTGTACCTGTATATATCAACAGATTCCCATGCTTGAACATCATCACTTTTTCTATTATTTAGTTAACAAACTTGGACCCTTCTTGATAGTGTGGAAGTTCTTTGTCCTTAATTTTGGTGTCCTGACATTAAGAAGCTTGAGCTTCTCAAAGATTTTGAGCGTCGATCATTGGCATCTACAATCAAAGTAGCTTCATTTGACTGCAGTCAATTACAGCTTGTTTAGGAGAATTTGATTGTTCGTCTATGGCCTGAATCTTTGTCCCTTGCCTTTACTTTTTTGCTAATGCTAACCTCCTTGTGGGAACTATGGAGAATTGATATGGGAAGGAAATGGAGGGTTAAATGTGACTTCAAGTTTTATATTTGTTTTCGCCAAGCATTTTCGTTGCCAAAAAAAAGAAGCAAGACAGTGAAAATTGATTCTATCATTAGTATGTAGCCAAAAAAAGAATAAAAATCTGTGTTTCCTAGATGGTGAGATAATAGCACTGTTTTTCATCTTTCAGACTAATAAAGGATGAGACACAGTTAACCACAGAAATGGAATCGAATTAGGGCCATCAATAGGCTGGTTCAATTTAAGCATTGGTATTGCTGATGCATAGAAATGGCACATATGAAGGAGATTGCTTTCTTTGCTTATTTTCTTTGTCATTATTCAGTCTGATTCACCATACTTATTCCTTCATCCTTCTGTTGTGGTACAGTTCCCGAAGGCGTCGTTCCCGCTTCTATGACAATTAGGTAACTACTACTGTAATTGAACTCCAGCGCTCCCCCCTGGTTCATATAGTCTGTTTGATGTGGATTATTTTCATTAATTAGTACCTTATACTAGAACTAGGTGCAGGAACAACAGTTGACATGGCTTGCACCTGGAAAAGAGGCTGTTGGATTTCCCCCTTCTCCCTACCCCCGGCCCAACCCCAGTAGAGTGAGCCAATTTAATGGCTCACCCCGACTACCATGGTGCAATCCATGATTCCTGTTGCTCCAGTAACTAGATCGCTCCATTTCTTACGGGTGATTTTTGCACGTTGTAGGGTTAACAAGGATCAATTGGAAAGACTGAAGTGTGTCTTCATTTGCTCGAAAACTAGCATCATTCAAAGAACGAAGTGTTCCCAAGTATTCCTGGTGGAGTAGTGGCTATGGAGTGAAGAGGGAAAGGTTAAAACTTGTTCATGTAGTTGTGGTGCAAACGATTGTAAGCTTGATGCTTGCTCATGATAAACTGAAGGCTTCATAGATAGTCTTTTGGACAATTTAACTTCTTTGTTGGTGACCTTTTGAATCAGTTTATCATAATCTTTTGCAGACTGCCAATTGCTTTAGATCCTTCAGCAGTTTCTAAAAAAAGGGTAAATAGTACCCTCCAATAATTATGTGTTTTTTCTTCAATCCAATAATGATATGTTGATAGTATCAATTTTTGCATTTCTCATTGGTGATGGATATTTATAACTTATTTCAATGAATGATTTTGGAGATTACAATTGTTATACAAGTTTTCACTTTTCAGTTATACTCCCATTGAACCAATTTTCATACAACCAAAAGAGGTTTGAGTGATGAGTTGACATGTTAATGGATTTTTTTTTTCATATCTCCCAATCCATCAAACTCCACGTATATTTACCAATGATTTCCTTTTCCAAGTTTAAGAAAACGATTCAAGAGAATGAAATCTTCCTAAAGCCCTTGCTTAATGGTCAATTCTGTACCTAATATACTAACTGCGGCTTTTATTAATGGTAATATTAATATCTGATCTCTCTTGTCACATGTGCCCTTACCAAAAGAAGAAAGACATAACTGTTGATCAAATGAGATTTTATTGATCCAACAGTTACTATTTTGCGACAAGATTCTATGCTCCTCCCATCAATTTCTTCCAATGAACACACCATGTACTGGTTTACCAAAGAAAATTCAAGAAAGACCAGGATGAACCACATACAAACAACCGCAAGATGAAGAAGCCTACCCAATTAGGTTCTGTAACGGATCCCAAAAGATAGCCTCACTATTAACCAGGAAATGAAAAAAAAAAAATTAATAATGAAATATTGGTCATAAATCAGATGGGGTGATCGAAGGTAGATTTTGTCTATCCATTATGCACAAGGATCAGACCAAATAAAGTACATTCATCAACCAGCTCAAAGGTGATTTAAACTTCTGCATTACTCGTCAAAATTACCCCTGTTGGTACCACGAAAGGAACTTCAAACTAGCAATCCAACAATGATGGCAACTACAGCTAAAGTTGGTTAAGTAACAAATATATATAGTAAAAGGTAGTCAAAAGTTGTATCCTTCAACACATATATAGCTATAGAGATATCAAGAAGATGACAAGACAATGCCCTCGCGACCATCAGATGACGACGAATGTGATTACAGAGATTTGTAGGCAGGCAATAGCAATATATCATTCCTCTCTTGAAGCAGGATCTAACCCAGCAGACGGGCTATCAGCAAAGTATTCCTGATGTTTGACATTTACTCCATACTGCAATGCAAATCAAAAGTCAAAGTGAACCATAGTAAGCAAGTTGAAACACCAAAGATATGCAAAGAGTAGCACTGAATCGATATCAAGGACAACTTTTGGAGAGGATAAAACATCAGAGGTTCTAAAGGAATGGAGAACACATTTCTACCCGTGCGAGCATGCCTTTTGCTTCTAAACAATTTTTGGAGCATCCATAAGGTCCTAGTTGGTACAGATGATTTAGTTGCCCTTTAGAGAATCATATGTTCTGTGTAATGTCTTCTACTTTTTATATACCCATAGTGTACTGCCCGATTGCATCAAACAAAATTTCATCTCACCAAGAAATTTAAACGAAAGATTGAACTTTAACAATGATCTATAGACCAAGAACCTCGTAGACTCAGATGATTGTATACAATGTGAATCATCACTTTTCAAGTTTTCAGAGGAAAAACATCCAGATCCAGCAGTGTTCAGCAAGCAGATTCTGCCAAAACAGCTTGTGCACGGACACAAAATTTCATCCTTATATCTCGATCATCTGGTCACTAGTTCTCAAAGTACTCACTGAACACAACTATTTAACTAGGAAAATCATTTAGAAAGAAAAGGCAATAGTGATGAATAGTGCTCAAAAGCATTATATACGAGACTGCTTACAAAGTAAATTAGATGAAATTACAGTGGTGGAAATATTTTTATAGAGCAAACAATAATTCTAATCTGATGCTTACATCTCGTAGAGATTTTGAAAGATCATCCATCGTCAAGATAAGGCGTTTGTCCTGCTAAAACAGAGTTAGAACTAATAAACACAGGCAAATGAAAAGAGAAATAGGCGAATCACCTTTTGCTGCTTATCTCTTTTATCCTTGACGACAGCTGACTGCCTTGCCTTGCAATGCCTGCATCACCGTGAAATAAGAAAGTTTATCTAATAGAAGCTCGGATTCCGAGAAACATTAACCAAGAACATGTGAAAGCAGTGTTATCAAAGGCGAGAAGCGCAAAAACGCTCTAAGGTCCGTTGGGGCTTTAAGCGAATCGCAAATAAAGCGTGGGCTTTAATGAAAAAAGACGCAACCGGAGAAAAAGTAAAAATATGTATATGTAGTCCAAGATAGGCCTGTTCATTTGGATCGGATATCCGAAATCCGAACCGATCCGCTTAATTTAGGATTTCGGATATTTGGATCGGATATCGGATTGTGTTTTTTAAAATTTCGGATTGGATTCGGATTGGTATAATTGTAACCCGATCCGATCCGAAATCCGAAATTATTAGGGAATTTATAAATATTGAACTTTAATTTCAAATAGTCAGTATTTCCTTTACATCTTCCTCCAAGTTATTACCTTTACAATTGTTGGATTTAACTATATTGGCACCATAGCACTCTCATAATTGCAGAAACATGAATTTTTCTTACTGTATTGCCTCTTTTACAAAGAAAATATACATATGAGTTTGCAACTTTGAGGCATAATAATCTGATCCAAAATCCAAAAATCCAATCCGATCTATCCAATCCGTTATTAATTCGGATCAGATTCGGATTGCACTGTAGAAACCGAAATCCGAATCTGAAATGTGCTAAATCCGATCCGATCCGATCCATGCACAAACCTAGTCCAAGACTAATAATTATAAGCATGAATAACAAATATATAGACAAAGAAATTGGGAAAAAATTACGATAAAGTGAAATATCAATTGTTTAATGTCGCCTTTTCATGATTACACTTGCCAGTAATCATTGGCAAGGAATAGTAATGCCTTAGAGCCTTGATGCGACACTAAAGTGCCCACAAAGCGAGGCAAAGCGCTCAACATGTTTTGAGTCTCGCTTAAGGGCTTAGGCGCGCCTTTGACAACATTGTGTGAAAGTTCTCGAAATTCAACTCTATTTCTGTTCTCAACACAAAGAATGGAGGTATCCTTTATCCTGATCTACCCCCAACTTCATCGACTTTCCTGCCTTCAACCACTGTCATTTTGCTGTTTCAACGCTATTTCTAGTCTCTACATAGAATACCAAAGGGGATATGCGTTGCTCATAATATATCCATAGCTTTCATCAACCTTCCTGCCTTTAACCACTGTCATTGTGTTGTTTTGCCAATGCAACAACTCCTTTTCATAAAATTCCACTTCTTTGGGACATTAATGGATATACAAAGACACCAATCTCAAACCCTTATTGATTCCCTCAATGACAAAGAGATACTCCATTCTCAAAAGAATCACAACTGGAACCTAAGTTCTTCCAGGAATCCTATGGGATCTAAAGAAACTTGCACGACTAAAAGATGAAGGAGCTTAACAGCTTGATAAAAGAGAGAATGGTATTTTAACTGCTTAAAATTTTCTAAGAGAACTTCTGAATACAACACAAGGAACTCCTTTATTACTCAATACGTATTCCTGTAGCCTAGAGAAAAGTAACTCGAGTAGAAAAAACGATACAATCCTAGAAGGTAACTAAAGGCCATGACGCACTACTTCTACAAATTTTATTTTCAACTAAGAAGAGATTAGGTAGCGAAGACGATGGGATGCTGCAAATGAGGGGGCGCTCTAACATGGGGAAGAAATTTAATATCTTCCTCTTTGGAACTAGTTAGCCAAGTATACTTTTTAGTTTAACATATAATCCTAATGTTGTTAAAAGCATGTTGTTTGAGACAAGGTTAAACTCAAAAACTAGGTGTAAAGTAAGACACTTCATCTTGCTAGGCAGCACTTCAATGCAAGCACCAAGGCTTTAAGGGATGTCTTCTGAAATGCACCTTTGAGCCCATGTCTCACTGGCAATGATTATGGGTGATATATTAATTTTAAAGAAAAAATTATGAAGAAATTCTTTGGTTAGGAATAAGAAATTATAAATGCAGTATAAAGCAACTAATTAGATAACTTGAATTAGAAAATTAAAAACTATACATCTTTGCAATTGAACAAAAATTTAAAATGAGTTTTATTACATATATTTTGGTTAACTGAAAATATTCAATTTCTCTGCCATGAAATTGATAATTGTAGTTACTGTTTCTTGCTTACACATTAAAATCTTTTCACTAAAGTTTGCTTTTTAATTTTGCTTAACAACACCGACACAATATTCTATGCTTTTCCGACTTTGCAGTACTGGACAACATCCCACCCCCACCACCCAACCAAAAACATTAACTTGGAAGGTTAGGGGACAAAGCAAACACTTTGACACTTATAAATAGAAGTATCATAGAATGGCAAACTCTTAAACAAGCAAAACAATCGTGTTGAAGCCTCGAGAAGTAAGAGATAACCAGTTGTGAGCAATATGCAAAAGACTTAGCAGCTTACTTAACAAAAGTTTTNTTTTTTTTTTTTTTGGGGGGGGGGGGGGGTGATGAATAAGAAAGATACAGAATTCATGAACATACTGGAGAGCATCAGTGGCAACATCTGCAATAAACTTCTGTGTAGCAACTGCCACCAACCTTATTCTGCATATACGGAGGAGACACTCAATATGACAACACAATGTTCAAAATAATAAGGTAAGATGAAACAGCAAAATTGAAACGCATATTGCTGCCAAAAGAAACATCAAATGCCACAACTCTTCAACAACTATTTAAGAAAGAAAATACCAACACAATTCACAAATATATTAATTGTAACAAAATTTACTGCCACAAAAGAAAAAGAGTTTAAGAATGAAAGGGAAGGAACTCAAGGGCGGATGTACAGTATAAGCTACGAATTAGCCGAACCCAGTAATTTTAGCTCAGACCCTATATATGTGTTAATAAACCTAACAAATGTGTATAAATATTAAATTTCGAACTTAGTAACTCAAATGGTCAGTGCGTTCAGTGGCTTTCTAAAGCCATAAAGTTCAAATCCTGGATGTGCCTCTATTATTTACTAACTTTAGGAGAAGATAAACCAAGTAAAAATGGTTTATCATAACCAAGAACCACAAAAATCATATACTAAGATAATTTCATTTTATTCCTTTCTTGGGCAATCCGAACAAGGAACAAAGTTTCTATGAAGTATTTTATTTATGACGGTGGTATCGGGCCAACTTGCACACACCTCAGCCATTTCACGGGGTACCCGCTACTTCTCAGCGGCACAGTTACTAGTTAACTTTGCACACCAAGATTTAGGCAGATTGGAAGAAATTACCTACTATTAATTGTAATAATAATCTATGAATAATATTGGGAGCAACTAAAAAGATTAAATTGGAGAAACATCAAAATAATTTTTTCCCAAAAAAAAAAAAAAAAGAAAGAGAGGAAGCGAGTGCATACAATCGAACGTCAGGACATTGGAAGCCACTTTTACCCAAGTAATGCTCCACTAATTCATCTGGAATCTGATCAAAAAAGTTTTAACGTCAGAAACAGAATGTAAAATCATGTATACCTAGAATTGCACGGTTTGGGAAATTTGCTATTGACAAAGAGAGAGAGAGAGAGAGAAAGCGGAAAAAGTGAGCTGACAGTGGGAGTATAGTCCATTAAGGAAGCAAGGAAATCGGCGAGGGCAGTGTCATCCTCGTGTCTTCCTTCACTCGTTTGCTGACCCCCCTGATTTTGACTCTGACTTTGACTCTGGTTCATTTTCCACGGCAGATCGGTGCCGTTCGGAGTTTCAACTCGCCGGAGGTTAAATGAGGCAAGGTTGTTTTCCGATATTTGCTTTGTGAAGGAATTTGAAGGGAGAGAAATTGAAGACAAGTTTATTTGTATATTTGTTCCTTTATTTTAGCTTAAGGGTAAATAGTTTTTTTTTTCCTAACGGGGGGAAAGATTTGGTGAGAACTGAATCTGCAAGACACAAGGTAATAGCTCTGTTAGTGATACTTGTATACTTGAGCAAAAGAACTAATTATTCCACAATTTAGCTTAGCACCAAGTTGATTTGTCCCAAAAAAAAAAATCTTTATGCAACTTCATAAGTCCATCCTATTTTGGTTATAGGCCAGTTTGTCAATTGAGGATGTTAAAATTGGGTATTGTTTCTTCTATGACGATGATAATTCTAGACATGGTTTATGAGATAAGGTGTTCAATCCGTGTAACAAATTATCTTTTCCGAAAATAAGCATCAGCTTATGCCCTTGGAGAAAACGATATTGTTTGCGCCCAGAGGCATACCTAGGATTTGAGCGCAACGGAGGTACCGCTATTTTTGACATAGATATATCAGCTAATAACGACAAAATTTGACGCGCTAACTCCTTGAAAACTTAATGAATATGAGTTAGTGACCGGAAGAATGTTCAAAAATATAAAAAAAACTTAGTCAAATAAAATCAAGATTAAAGGTTGACAAAATTGGCAATTAGCGAAAGAATTTGACTTAAAACTCAATTGTCATAACTGAGATCCATGGAGCTCGAAGAGAATGAAGAAGCTTCGAGAAGAGAGGATTTGGACTGATTTGCGAAAATTGATCTTCATTCACTGAGAAAGAAAAATGATAGTGCTCCTACTTATACATGTTATTATACGGTTGTCACTAACTAAGTTCTAACTAACTGCCACTAACTAACTACTAACAACTTAACCGACTGATTGCAGGAATAGTCATTCTTAACAAATGTGGCTACAAATTAAATACAATACAATCCTATACAATCCTAATCTCAAACCCCCCTCCCCCAAGTAGGAAATGAGGCACTGACTACCAACTTGCGAAGTAAAGAGGAGTGTTTGATTCTTGTTAATGGCTTGGTAAAGATGTCTGCCAACTGTTCTTCTGTGTGGATGTAATGTAAGGAAATTAACCCTTCTATTAGCTTGTCCCTAACGAAATGTAATCCTTCAAATAGTTAGGATGTTTGTGTGTTCTCTGAGGTCTGTTATGAACTAAGGGTGTAGTGTACTCAGATTGTGTAGAGCTTCCTGAGTCATTCAGAAGAGGTTGTTGCTGGCTTTCAGGGGATGTGTTGGATGCTCTACTTGAATTTGAGGAGCTCTGGTAATCTTGGTGAGATGGTGAAGCAGGTTCATGAATGTGATCATGAGTGTCATTACCAATTGAAGGTTCAGGTGACATTAATTGATGATGATCCCGATGTGAACCACTACCACTATTACTACTTATACTTGGCCCTATATGAGGAAAAGGAAAGGATAAATGTGTTCACTTAGTCACCAGATCAGTGGGCTTCCCTGGAGTACAAATGGAAAAACAGTTTCATGAAACCGCACATCTCTTAAAACATGTATCTTTCTTCTGGCAAGACTAAGTACTTTATACCTTTTTTATCCAAAGGGGTATCTTACAAAAGCATGAGGTGTTGACCTTGATTCAAACTTATTTTTATGAGGTTTCAGATTTTTTGAAAAACACAAACACCCAAAACTTCTAAGGTGTGAGTAATTTGGTTTCCTCCCATATAGTATCTCAAAGGGGCATCTGCCTTTAAGAGATGAGGATGGTAACATATTAATCAAATAGGTGGAGGTTAGAATGCATTCCCCCCAATATCTTATAGGTAATTTGGACTGATACATCAATGCTCTTGTAGTTTCAAGAAGGTATTTATGATTCCTTTCAACTGTGACATTCTGTTGTGGAGTACAGGGGAAGGTTTTCTGGTGTGTGATCCCTATGGTCTGGAAAAACATGGTTGTCTCAGTATTCAAAAATTCTAAACCTTTGTCAGTTTTGATTGTCTTTATAGAGGTATTGAATTGGTTTTGAACCATTGCAAAGAAGGCTTTTATAACATGTAAGCCATTGCTTGTGCTGGTCAGGATATATGTTTATGTACATCTACCATAATCATCAACTAAGGTAATGAAGTATTTGTAATTGTCATGGGTTGGTGCAAGGTAAGGACCTCACATGTCTACATGTAGAAGTTCAAATTTCTTGGTTGTGGATGTGGTTCTTTCTGGGAAAAGAGATCCGTTTTGTTTGGCCATAGGACATATGGAGCAGACAAAAGGTTGTTTGTTTGCAAAAGTTATTGGTATAGAACTGATGCCCTTCGTTTTGATAAGAGGTATATGACACAAGATATATACAAGATTTTCATCAAAAAAGCATGCATTATGCACTGAGTTTGTGTCATTACTAGTTGAGACAGAAGATTTTTCAATAGGATTCAAAGAAACTTGTACACCTATTTTACTACTAACATGGGAAAGAATGGATGCACTAGGTGCAGAGTTACAAGTATGGTGTGAGGAGTATACATTATTGATGTTGTGACTATAAGCTGAGATGAGTGCGCTAGGTGCAGAACTGTGTGTGTGATGTAATGGAGGTTTGAGTGACAGCAGAAGTCCAGAATTATTTTTTCCTGAACTTGAACAATGAAAGTAGAACTTCCCTTAGTTTTACCAATCTCCAGAGGCCTCCTCAATGAAAGGCCTTGTAGAAGAATACATGAGAATTTAGTGAATGTGATAACGCAATCGAGTTAGATTGTCAATGAATGTACAGAGATCAATTTAAATATGAAACTAGGCACATATATGACTCTTTTCAGAGTGAATAGAGGACTGAGCATCACATCTCCAATTAATGTCACCTTTACTTTGTATCTATTTGGTAAAGAGGCTAAAAGGGGGTAAACTAGAGTTTTTATGTTACTTAGTGAGGCTTTGTTATAAGTCATATCATTAGTGGCTCCTGAGTCAAGAATCCAGGAGTCAGAAATTGCTTTAAAACTTTCATAAGACTGTTTAATGGGCTCAACAAAAGTGGTACATGCAGTCATACCTGCAAAGTTAACAGCTCTACTAGCTATGTTGATATTTCCTCAGTTGTCTGCACTGTTTCCATTTTTGAAGCTTTCTAGTATGCTCGGTAGTTGTCCATATTGTTCGTTTCTCAATTGTTGCATAGCTCGACTTTGTTCCTAAAAGCTTCCTTCTTCATCTGTTGCGTTCATCCCATCACATATTGTGTCAAACACATTTGCTGCTAATTTCTTTCCCTTATTGCCATTATTATACTTCGAGTTCTGAGAGTATTCATGAAGTTTGTAACATTTATCCTTCGTGTACCCTGTCCTTTTGCAAAAACCACATAATGGTCTAGGTTTGTTCCCATATATCCTTTTCCATAACTATTGTTTTCAGAAGTATTCATGTGTTGGTTGTAATTGTCACACCCCTTTTCTACCCCCGAAAGATATGTGTTATGGATTATGGGTTAGAGAGTTTTTCAATTAAAGTGACAAATTTGAGTAGGGGTTGTTTTACTTACAGAGTCGCCACTTGGAATTGATTTTTGAGTGTTCAGAGTCACCTTTTATTTGAATCCCTAGTCAAAGGAAGATTTGACTCTTTTATTATTGGTCTGCAAAAACAAAGTCCGAGTAAGGAATTATGTTGACCGAGGAGAAGGTGTAAAGCATTCCTCGAATCCCGTGGTTCTAACACAGTCACTTTATTGACTATATTTGGCTTTAAATTAAGTTTAAATAAACTATGCTTTATTTGATTTTCATGTTTTGCCTATGTACGCCTTTATTGTTGATGTCTTCATTGATCTCAAACTAGGACGAGTATCCCCGACCATAGCTTACACTAACCAAGACGAGTATCCCCGAACTCGGTTCATGTGTCACACCTAAACGTGGAGCCTACTTGAAGTTAATTAAATACAACTTTTATTTATTTGAAAGAATTGGAACAAGACGTGTCCTCACGACTTTGCCGTTTTTTGTGTCTTTATTCCGAAGGGAGTCTTCCCGACATCGGTTAAGAAGAAATTAATTATTTAAAATATTTTATAAATAAATAATCTTATTGAATTTTATTTAATGACTAATAAATGGGTGACGTCAAATTTTTAAATAAAAATAATCATTCGCTTCATTTTTTGAAACTCAACTAGGCTATTACTATTGTTATCCTAAAAAAAGAATTGACTAACTTTAGAGACTAAGTTATGGAATTAGTCAAAGAAGAAAAGCAATTTTTATTTTTATATTTTTGTAGATTGATGGTTTATTTTTCAACTTAAGAAAATTATTTACAAATCCAAAATGAGTAATGTATGGTTAATTGAAGTAACTTTGCGGTTATTATGATCGTCTTCCATGATTCTTAGATCCAGAGGTAGCACCGGTCCATCAATAGCAGCATCCCTTCCTCTCGCACCTGGTCTAGTATCTCTTAGGTCGATATCCGGAGTAGTCGCTCTGGAGCAGGTTCTTCGACTGGATCAATGCATGTATGAACCCTAAAAAAATCCCGAAGGTCTAGTCTAGAAAAAACCCGGATTTTGTTGGGTTAGATTTTTGGTAGTTACTAATTTAAAAGATGAGACTAATGCGGGAAGATTGCCTTAACTAATTTATATTGTTTTATACAAAAAAAAATTGTGGACTTGTGGTGATACTAAAAGGTAGCGGCCTATTTTATTGATTTTTACATAAGTTTGACCTGTTCCCTTTAGTTCAAATCTTATCACGAAACCGACTAAGCTCAAACCAATCTTTTACTACTTATGCATGGCAGCAACACGACTCAACCACCGGTACTGATTCAAATGCAAAATCAAAGAACCAACTTACTATATAGTGAAACAGAGCATTCATAAGACTAAAGAAAATAACAAACTACAATATGGTACAGACCTTCTACATCCAAATTACACCAGAACTAATTTACAACCAACACATCATATTATCTCACAAGGTAACTGAACTATTTTAAATTGGACGCTCCTATATATCATTGTTTCCATCTTATACACTCTCGCCTAAAAAATTACATAGTACGAACATATCAATCGGAAAACACAATAAACCTCATTATATTAACAAAGCAATTTCTCATAAACACAAAGTAACAGTGACTCAAACAATGGAACACTTCAGAGCAAAAGAAAAGTAATAATATTAAGACATGGTTTCAGCTAAAAATTTGAAGGGTAAATTACGACTACAAAAAGTTTATTAAGCATGCTTCCATACCAAAATTATACAAGAAACATAATACTCTCAAACTCATACTCCCTCCGTTCTAATTTATGTGAACCTGTTTGACTGGGCACGAAGTTTAAAAAAAATGAGGACTTTTGGAATTTGTGGTCCTAAACAAGTCAAAAAGGGGCCCAGAATATTTGTGTGGTTATAAAAGCTTCTCATTAAGGGTAGAATTGTAAGTTTAAGCTAAATTATTACCAAATTTAGAAAGGGTTCATTCTTTTTGGAACAGACCAAAAAAGAAATATGTTCACTTAAATTGGAACAGAGGGAGTAATAAACTGGAGGGAACTCAAATAGCTTCATTTCTATTCACTTTTTAATCCAAAAAATTACAGTAGTATGTCAGGAATACCTGGATAAGAGAAAAGTGAATATCAGTGAAGAATGAAACATAAATTCCAGCAACAGTGACAGTAGAAACAACAATAAACCATCAGTGAATTCGTGTTAAAACAGCCCAGAAATCTCACTAAACCAGGGATTCCTCAAGAGAATGAACTCAGAATCAAACTCTAAGACTCTTATATGTTTCTGAAGATTTTGCACTCTAAGACTCAACCAAAAACTCACAATTTTCAGCTTACTCTTTATGTGTTCAGCTGCTGATTTTTCTCTCAAGTTTTAGGTGTCTTCCAACTCTAAAGATGTTATCTCAGTGTGTCCTTAAAATATTAAAGGAGCAGCCTTTAAGTAAGCAAACAAAGTCACATTTGGACAGCTTTTGGTTCACCAAAAGTCTGTCCAAACGGACTGGCTTTTTTTCACCAAAAACCTGCTCAAGGGACTCACTTTTGTGTGCTAAAGTCTGTCCAAAATGGGAAAGGACAGTCCTTCAACAAATGTGGCAGAAGCATGGGTTAAAAGGGGGTATTTCAGCCACTATAGCACTAAGTAAGTTGCTAATGTACCCTAATACATGACTACTCATCTACTCTTCAGCTTTTAACAAAATCAGTACCAACCATGTGATTCAAGCCAAACTAAGATAGAAAGAACACATAACTAGACTCAACAACTGAACTAAGACTCAACTAAGAGAAACTCATGAACCTAATGACTAAAATTAACAAAATGATGCATTGATCAGTGAAGACATTAATGAAACTCACGACCTTAAACAAAATCAAAATTAGAAATACTACACATAAAATCGAGACTCAAACGACTAACGCAAAGAAAACACATATCAACAGTGAGGTAAACTAGAATAATCGATTATGTTAAAACAGAAAACAAAAATCAGAAACTAGATTGAGAGCTAACTAAAACGATCTCTAACAATATTTGCACTACAAAGAAACTACGATAAAACGATAAAGAAACAGAAAATTCCAAACATGGAGGAAAGCATTAAGGTTCGAGTTTTACCGAATTTGAGTGTTCGAACGATGGTGGCGTAGCGACGATTAGGCAGCGAGACAATAGAGGGAAAATGGTGCGGCTCGAGCAAGATTCTATTGTTGATTTTCATCGAAACCATGACTCCGGAGAATTGGAGGATAGTTTCGATGAAAATTGACAACAAAACCTTGATTGAGGCCAGTGTGAAGAGAAAACTGGAGGCGGCGGGTCGGCGGCAGTGGAGGTGGCTGGCGGTGGTGGTGAGGTTTTTTAGGGTGAGCTTGTAGGGGAAGTGTAGATCTCTTGGAGATGTACAAGTTTATGTAGGTATTAGGGGGGTGGGGGGGAGGGGGGTAAGTCATTGAAACTTAGACAAATTTCAAAGAAAAAGAGGCTAGGGTTTCGGATTTTATGAAGATTCATAAGGATTTACTGGGATTTGGAGGATTTGGTTCATGGATTTTGAAAGAGGGGAGTGAGAGGAAGAGATGGTGAGATTTTGGGGTGGATTTGAGTACGTCCGCCTGAGGTGGCAATTTTCGGCTGGCAGAGATGGGTGGCGGCGCAGAGAGATGAGAGAGAGTGAAGAGAGAGGAAGAAGAAAAGAATTATAGGGGAAAATGGGGCAAAATTTCGGCCAACCTAGGCTTTAAATACATTGGGTGGCGAATGATGAGATTCGTTCGATCAAGAGAGATTGGATGGCCAAGATGTGATCTCTGGATCAACCACCAAAATGATGCCGTTTTGGGGCGTCCGGTTGAGGCCTGAGAGCTGGGCGGGTCAGGTGCTTGGGCTGCCAATTAGGGCCAAATTTTGGCCCAAATTTAATGAAACAAAATAATTTGGCTCAATTTTCTTAATTCTATTATCACACTAGACTAACAAATACAAAATCAAATATAGGCAATGTGATAAACAAAAAAACAAAAAAATAGGCATTTACAGCTGCCCCTCTTTGCTCAAGAACATGAAGAGTTGTCGCGCAAAGAAAATTAATTCCATTACCAATGTTTCGCTCACATATCACTCCACTGAAAGTATTTTTGAGAGAGGTGACCGAACCTTGCTTCTGAGGTTGCCTACATATCCTTAGCTATAAAGGAATCAGGTCAGTGTAGTTCTGGGAAAATTTGGTAGCTGGGACTACCGGACACATGAGTTAAGACTGTTGCTGTTGTTGATGTTGATGTTACTGTTACTCGCTTCTTACATCAAAAGAAAAAGAGAAGAGCACTACATATGTCTGCAAACTAAGAGTAGAAAATTCTTATCTATGTGTCTTCTGGAGTCAAATCTTGATTCTTGACCTGCTCGCTTGTGTTGACCTTAGATTGGATCTTGATGCCTTTTTGAAGAAAAGATTATGGCTCATTCTCAATTTCTTGATTTCCTGCTCAAAATTTGAAAAGATGAATATTAAGTCGCCGAGTTGCTTCCACCTCATCGAAACTAACTCAAACTGTCTTATAATCAAAAATCTTCTTTCTTCTTATGAGAACTGAAATTGCAAGCTTTAATCTCTACAATATGTGCTTTACGGCACGGTCCTGCAAATCCATCAAAGACGAAAAAAACGAACAAAATTTTTCTGCCCCTGTCTAGCACTAGAAAAATTTTGTGAGTTATTAGAGATAACTATAAACTATCTAATTTACTGAAATAAAGACAAAGACGGTAGTATAAACTAGCTATGTGAGGATACGCTACCACAGAGTAGTACCCTGTGCTACCAAAGAAAATGGAATTAGAGCATAGTATCCTATATTACTGAAAGGAAACGTAACCAGGGACTGGCACCCTGTATCACCGAAAAGGAGCGTAATTATGGGTTGGTATCCTGTATCACTAGGAAGGGATGTAACTAGGGGTTGGTACCCTGTATTACTGAAAAGAAATGTAACCAGGGGTTGGCGCCCTGTATCACTAGGAAGAAATGTAACCAGGGGTTGACACCCTGTATTACTGAGGAGGAATGTAACTAGGGGTTGGTACCCTGTATTACTAGAAAGGAATGTAACCAGGGATTGATACCCTGTATTGCTGAAAGAAATGTAACCAGGGGTTGGCACCCTGTATTACTGAAAGGAATGTAACCAGGGGTTGGTACCTTGTATTATTAAAAGAAGTGTAACCAGGGGTTGGCACATGTATTACTGAGATGAAATGTAATCAGGGGTTGGTACCTTGTATTACTGAGGAGGCATGTAACCACGGGTTGGTACCCTGTATCACTAGAAAGGAATGTAACTAGGGGTTGATACCCTGTATTACTAGAAGAAATGTAACCAGGGGTTGGCACCCTGTATTACTGAAATGAATGTAACCAGGGGTTGGTACCATGTATTACTGAGAGAAGTGTAACCAGGGGTTGGCCCCCTGTATTACTGAGATAGAATGTAACCAGGGGTTGGTACCCTGTATTACTGAGAAGGCATGTAACCAGGGGTTGCTACCCTGTAATCACTAGAAAAAGTGTTGAACCCCTCTAGACGAAAAGATTCTACCTAAGTTAGGCTATGCCAAAACAACCTGAGCGAAGAGTACTTCTACCCGGAACTATGAGCTGGATCCCCCTAGGTGAAATGGTTCTACCTAGGTTAAGCTATGTAAAATGACCTGAGCGAAGAGTACTTCTACCCGGAACTATGAGCTGGATCCCTCTAGGCGAAGCGATTCTACCTGAGTTAAGTTATGTAAAATAACCTAAGCGAATAGTACTTCTACCCGGGACTATGAGCTGGATCCCCCTAGGTGAAATGGTTCTACCTGGGTTAAGCTACGTAAAATGACCTGAGCGAAGAGTAATTCTACCCGGAACTACGAGTTAGATCCCCCTAGGCGAAATGTATCTACCTGAGTTAAGCTATGTAAAACAACCTGAGCGAATAGTACTTCTACTCAAGACTATGAGTTGGATCCCCCTAGGTGAAATGGTTCTACCTAGGTTAAGCTATGTAAAATGACCTGAGCGAAGAGTACTTCTACCCGGAACTACGAGCTGGATCCCCCTAGGCGAAATGGTTCTACCTGAGTTAAGCTATGTAAAACAACCTGAGGGAATAATACTTCTACCCGGGACTATGAGTTGGATCCCCTAGGTGAAATGGTTCTGTTGATACCCAATTTTTTCCTATAATATTTTTCAAAATTGCATATATACCTTCAAAACTATGCATTACCATCAATTAACATTTTTCCATAATTTCTGCATTTTTAAGGATTTTAATTAACTTATCCCAGTATTTTTATTTATATAAATAATTACTAATTGCATTACAAATGATTTTATAACAATTTCATGGTTTAATTTTGCTATTTCTATTTATATTGAGCTTAAATTATTTTACAAATGGCCACATTTACAGTTCTTAGGTTATAATTGCAATAACTTTGCAATTATAGTCCATTGCATTATTACATTATTTTACCTGAAAATAGCGCTTTGTATTTTTAAAATATTGAGTAATTGTTTTAAAATCATTTTTTACAATTTGTTAATTATTTTTACAAATTAGTTTATCAATTAATTGGGTATTTAACAAATAGCCCTTTTTAATTCCTTTAATTTTCGGATATAACCCACTATATCAGCCCAAACCCCTTAAATACTAGACCAACTCACCCCAGGCCCAATCCTATAACTTACCCGACCCAAACCCTTCTCCAATCGTGGCCGTTTATTTTAGATCAACGGTCCACATTAACCCTTACCATTTTTAATCTTAACCCAAACCCTAACCCCCACATTCTTCTCCCTTCCGCCGTCATCGTTTCCCCGTAACCCTCCATTCTCTCTCGACCCCCCTAAACCCTAATCACCGTCACTGGCCAAAACTCTCGTCAATGGAGTTTCTGTGTGTTCCCCGGCCCTTACCAACCTTCTACACCCTCTGGTTATTGGGTAGATAGATTCTTAAAAGATCTCAAGAAGATTCAACCTGGTTCTTTCCCGAAAACTTGTCTATAGGCCTATCTATGGCCTTTCTCGTTTGTGAGTATTGGATTCCTCCTATTTTTAGTTCGAATCCATAGTTTTTGACCGAGTTCCTTTCATCTCTACTGTTTTTTTGAAAATACTAGTTTTACGACTATTCGAATCCGTTCAGATCTTTGTAGATCTGAAACGGTTCGAGTATTATCTGGTGTTTTCCCTTGAAGATCTCCTATTTTAGTTAACTATTTCGATTCCATTTTCTTTCTTATGAAATTAGGGTTCGCCCTAAGTATTTTTCAAAAGGATTTTTCTAACTTTTCATTGTTTAAACTAATTGTTTCTTTACTATCTTGACTTATTCTCGTGTGTGTTTCTGTTTGTTGCACTGATTTTCTTCAAGTTTTCTCCGTTATTTGTTTATTTTCGTCAACCCAATATATTGATTGATTTCTATTAAGGATTTGAACCAGTTTTCCTGTTAAAACCAGTATTCCTTGGGATTTGTTTTACTTAATTAGGGATTTGAACCATTTTTTCCTGTTAAAATCAGTATTCTTTGGGATTTTTACTTACTTTCCTTATTTGCGGCCTTTAATTAGTGTTACTTGCCTTATTCTGACTGATTAGTTAATAAATGGTCAATAAGTAATTTGTTACCTTATTTAAGTCCCAATCAGGGCTGGTAATGGATTCTCTTTGTACTAATATGACCTTCCCAGATCTGTTTGTGCAAATTAATTGGGAGTAGCCCCAATTAACTGATTGATTATATTTACTTTCTTTATTACCTTATTTGTTTTACCTCCCTAAGTGCAATATATACACTCTCATTCAAATTCTTCAGACACGAATAATAGTTCAAAAACACACACACACTTTGATCTCATCTCTCTACTACTTGTGTTCATTGTACTGTCTAGCCGGCTGAAAGCCAAGGCTAGATCACTGAATACTTCATACTTTCACCTTCTATTTTTTTCTTCCTTTAACCGGTATGTTCCTATTCCTAATGTCATTTATTATACTATGAAGCCTGAACCTATGTGCTCTCTCATCTGTTGCTTTACTTGAATCCATGCCTCTTCTGTATTTCACTTAGCATGTCTACTTCTGTGTTTAACTCTGTATCTTTCCTGTTTATTGCTTTAATCAGCTGTCTATTTCTATGTTTAAGCTTCAATTCTTTCCTGTTTATTGCTTTAATCAGCATGTCTATTTCTGTGTTTAAATTTCAATCCTTTCCTGTTTATTGCCTTAAACCAGCATGCTTACTTAGGCATTTAGACTCTTATCCTTCCTGGCCTCAACTGGTATAACCACTTCTGTGCAATTAAGTCCCTATCCTCTCTATGAACTGTTAGCATGACCACCCCTCCATTTATGTTCTATGTTCTTCCTGTCTACTGCTTTAAGTCAGTATGATTACTTCTGCTATGTGCTCTAGATCTTTAAACTTATGTGCTTACTGTCTATTGCTTCTAATTAGCATCACTAGATCCTATTGAGTGCTATTGAAGTTGGCTGTCATAATATGCCAATTCGCATGGTGTTGATCAACATGTTTTTGTTTTTGATTGGTTTCATGTGTCCTTGGTTAAGTATTTCTATGTTCCTAACCCCTACTACCCCTTATTTGTGTAGTTGTTTGATATTAGCATGCTATGCGCCCACCTAGTGTTAACTAATGAACTAAGCTAAATATGGGCAATATGAATCTTTGCTTTAAAACTTTGTGACTATGTCTACTATTTGCTTGCTGAAGCCTTTTTTTCAGAATGCTTCTAAACTGTTTTCACTTCCAAACTGTTATCACTTCTGAACTGTTTGCTTCAAACTATTTCTACTCTTCAAACACTACTTTTTCACTCCTACTCTTAGAATTATCTAAGGTCCTGCCCCTCTAGTGTGAACACTTCCTAGGAGTCCGTGAGACTACTCCGAACTCTGACACACTGGAGTTGGCTCTTCCACACTGCACAAAAACTGTTTTCTTTAAAGGAGTCTTGGTGTGAGCATTTCCCGGGGTCCCTGAGGCCCTTGGGAACTTTGATGCACCAGGATACTCTCTTGGACATTATGAGATATTGGTACCTTGAACTGTTAGAAGGCCTGGTATTTCCAGGTTCATTTTGGGTCTATCAGGCTCCCTATAACATAACTTTTATTTATTATGTAATGGTCTGTAATAATGATCCTTGTAAATAGATATTTGGGGATATTAGTAAAAGGAAAGGGATTTTCATATAATTTTGTGGGGGCAGTTGGGTAGAAATCATGCTCTTAGGAATACTATGACTATTTGCTTGCATTAGTAATCATGCTCTTAGGATCATTTGTGCATTATAAAACATGTTCATAGGCATCATATTGTTTGTTCTAAAACTTCTGCTTTTCTAAAAGATGTTGCACACATCATGCCTTTTTAGAAATCCTGTCACTAGGTTGTTATTAATTCTGCCTAATAATTATGTTCATAAAGTTCTCCTTTGTGCATTAGAAAACATGTTTTAAGACTTTTAGTGCACTCGCCTGAATACTACGCCCATGTCTAGATAGTATAAAAAGCAGTCCCAACACCTAGATATCATGCTTATAGAGATAAATGTATAAAATCAGTTCTGTAATGTTCAACACCTAGACAACATGCCTATAGGACATAATGAACTCAAACTGCCTGTTTAAAATCGCTTGTTAGTATTAAGATTATGATTAACATTTAGATATCATGTTTATAGGACATCTCGAATCCACGCCTAGGCAAGCCTGTAGGATAATTGAAATCTTGCAAATGGTAAAACTATGCTTTTTAATTATTTGTGAACTGCTCATATTCAGCAAGTCCTAAAATCAGTAGGCAAACTGATTAGGTTTCTATCATTTCACCTTAACACAATGCTGCATATTCTCTACTTGTCATGCTCACCTAGATATCCTGTTCTATGACCTTTCTGAAACATCTGAAATCTTGTTGTTTGAGACGTGCTATTATCTATTTATTTGTGGAGGTAAGCATAAGCCCTTAATTGTTCTTTTACTGGACAGTCCTATATCTTCTTTGTTGTCTCTTAGATTTTCTCCTTTAAACACCTTAGGAGAGTCTCGAACTGCCTAAATCAGAGGTCCTAAACACCTTCAGGGCCATAAGGAAGGGACGGGTAATGCACGCATAGAGTTCGTTTAATTAAAACCACTTATAACCGCTAAGGGGAGGGTAATTGGTTAGTAAAGGGATATGATGACCTGTGCGCTAATGCCACGTGTAACCCCTCTAGTTGAGGAAGGTTTACCGGATATTGTACAGATGTGATTCTATAGGCTAATAAACCTAAGAACTCCCTTATTCTTGTTTTCTTGATAATCTCTATGTGCTTAAATTGTTTTATTTGCTTAATGACTAATTCACAAAAATGAGTTTGGCCGGGACCCACCGTTGTGGACCTCGAGGGGTGCCTAACACCTTCCCCTCAAGGTAATTTCAAGCCCTTACCCAATCTCTGGTAACGCAAATCGGTTTATATGAGTTACTTGCAAATAGGTGCCCTAATGCACCTTAAATCCGTTACGTGGCGACTCTTCTCTTTTCTCATGAAGTAAGTCTTGCTTGGGAGACCATTTTAGTTTCTTTGAGACACTTTGTTTGCCTTATCAAATGAGATCACAGATGGATTCATGCCTTCGTCAGTGCCATATATGCCCCAAATTATGCTCGATATTACGTGGAAACTGTAGCCAGTTTTGCAGCCATTTCTTTGCTTCGCTTTTGATGCAAGATTAGATCGAAAGTGACTCAAAGAAAATTATGAGTAAAAACAGAAGAATAATTGAAGGTGATAAAGAACTGTTCTTATACAAAAGGTGTCCCTTGAGAGGAATAGGGAGACTTATCTGGAAGTATGTGCTAACTTCAATGAGTCATGACATGCATTTTGGACTGGACGCTTGATCCGTCTGAGCTGTCTAATTCTCAAAATCCGTCGCAAATGTTCATCTTGAAACTATCTTGGTTGTGCTCATGCCGGGGTATTGAAGACCCTCTTCGGCTAGTAGCGCCATTTACAGGTTTTCGCTAACTGGCCTCTCTCATTTCTCTACTCACCGTCGCCTTATGGTGCCCATTTGGGTTCTCACCAATAACACTCTCTCATTTCTCTGCTCACTGTCGCCTTACAGTGCCATTACGAGTTTTCACCGATAAGACTCTCTCATTTCATTTTTTTCTTTTTCTTTTACTAAGATACTGCATGCGGGAGGTTGACAACGACCCCCGACATGGGGACTTCAAATATTTTCAAAGATCGATCAGAAGTTCTTAACAAGGAGAAGGCGAAAATAACCTTGAACTGAATTACAACTTTTGGAACCGTTTCTATGGAAAAAACCGTAAAATAAAACAAGCTTCTGCCCCAGTTTTAGAGTATTGAGAATATGGATTTTTTTTGTGATGGGACCGAACCCAGGGTAAGGCTGCCTACGTATACTTTCGGAATCAGGTCGGACGTAGTTCAATGACTCAAAATATTTGTTGTTTGACTTCTTTTCTTCTTCTTTTTTTTTTGCAAGTACACCGGTTCCAAAAAAGTGGAAAACAAAGAAGAGAAATATAACTCAAAATGGTTTAACAAAAGGGTGACACCTATTTGGAATAGCGAGCAATGATAGCCTTCGTCATCTCGATTTTGAGAAATCATGCGTGAAAGTTCCACAGTGGGTATATATCAGACATAATATCTTTTGACTACATCTGCATTAACAGTAATATCTGGTACCCGTCCTTCTTCATCAACCAAGTGCAAGGTCCCTTTTGGTAACACTTTCTTGATGATGTAGGTCCTTGACAGTTTGGGGCGAACTTTCCTTTAGCTTCTACTTGGTGTGGAAGAATGCATATCAGAACGAGTTGCCCTACCTCGAAGTGCCTTGGACGACTTTCTTGTTGCAAGCGTGTGCCATTCTTTGCTGGTATAATTGGCCAAAACACACTGCTGCTAGCCATTTTTCATCAACCAGCATTAGTTGTTCTAATCGGGTCTTTACCCATTCTGTATCTTCAATCCCGACTCCACAATGATCCGAATAGAGGGAATTTCGACTTCGGACGGTATTACATCTTCCGCTCCATATACCAACAGATAAGGAGTTGCAACAGCAGATGTGCGAGAAGTCGTGCGGTATCCTGAAAGAGCAAAAAACAACTTTTCATGCCATTGTCTGGAACTTTGGATCATCTTCCTAAGAATATTTTTGATGTTCTTGTTTGCCGCTTCAACGGCTCCAATGGCTTTTGTCCGGTAAGGGGTAGAATGGCGATGCATAATTTTAAATTGCTCGCCTACCTCCTTCATCAAATGACTATTTAGATTGGCTGCATTGTCATTGATAATGGTATTTGGGATACCAAAGCGATAGCTGATGTTGGAATGAACAAAGTCTACCACTGCTTTCTTGGTGACTGCTTTGAAAGTGACGGCCTCCATCCATTTGGTGATGTAATAAATTGCAACTAAAATGAATCTATGCCCATTTGAAGCCTTTGTCTCGATTGGCCCAATTACATCCATTCCTCAAGCAACAAAAGGCCAAGGAGAGGACATGGGATGCAACTCCGAAGGTGGCAAGTGAATCAGGTCACTATGAATCTGGCATTGGTGACACTTGCGAACAAAACTAAAACAATCTCGCTCCATAGTAAGCCAATAATACCCTGACCGAAGAATCTTCTTCGCCAAAACATATCCATTAATGTGTGGTCCACATACCCCCGAATGAACTTCACTCATGATCCGCTCAGCTTATGTGGCATCTATGTATCTCAACAAGTTCAAATCTGGGGTCCTTTTGTACAAAATTTCCCCATTCAGGAAAAAACCGCCGGCGAGCCGCCTTATAGTTCTTTTTTTATCTGCCTTGGCATGCTCTGGGTATTCCCTTATTTTTAGGAAACGTTTTATGTCATGATACCATGGTTCTCCATCTGGTTTTGTCTTAATAGTATTGCTGTAACCGTGTTGATTCCGAACTTGGAATTCCAATGGATCAATATGAGTGTTACCTGGATAAGGGAGCATCGAGGCTAAGGTAGACAAGGCGTCGCTAGCTCGTTGTGAAACCTGGGAATGTACCTGAACTCGATGGATTTGAATCTTTTCCTCAGGTCTTTCACACATTATCTATATGGAATAATCTTGATGTCTCGAGTCTCCCATTCACCTTGGGCTTGCCGGATAAGCAAATCAGAATCTCCTATAACCAATAGTTCATGCACATCCATATCGAGGGCCATTTTCAGACCCATGATACAAGCTTCGTATTTTGCCGTATTATTGGTACAGAACAAACGAAGTTGGGCTGTTGCAGGGTAATGTTGTCCGATAGGTGAGATGAGGATTGCCCCGATCCCAACTCCTTTAATATTGAAAGCCCCATCAAAATACATTTTCCATACATAACTATTGTACGGAACTACTCCCTCTATTGAGTTGACCTATTCGTCTGGGAAGTATGTGCTCAGTGGCTTGTAATCCTGGATTCTCTGCCAAATGATCTGCCAAAGCCTGTGCTTTCATTGCGGTGCGAGTGACTTAGACAATGTCGAACTCTGTGAGCAGAATCTGTCATTTTGCGAGCCTGCCAGTGGGCTTTTGCTTTTGAAAGATGTACTTCAAAGGATCCATTCTGGATATAAGGTAAGTGGTGTAGGCTAGGAGATAATGCCTCAGCTTCTGAGCAACCCAAGTCAAGGCACAACACGTCCTTTCTAAAAGGGTGTACTTAACCTCATAATTGGTGAACTTCTTGCTCAAATAATAGATTGCCTGTTCCTTTTTTCCTGTTGCGTCATGTTGCCCCAGAACGCATCCAAAGGAATTATCCATCACCGACAGATATAAAAACAAAGGCCTACCAGGTTCAGGTGGGACCATTACATGGGGTTTTGACAAATAGTCCTTGATTATCAAAAGCTTTTTGGCAATCGTCTGTCCACTTGATAGCAACATCCTTTTTCAGCAACTTAAAGATGGGCTCGCACATGGTTGTGAGATGAGCAATGAACCTACTGATGTAGTTCAGCCTCCCGAGCAAACTCATGACTTCCTTTTTGTTCTTCGGGGGTGGCAGATCTCGAATGGATATCTTATATGGATCCAATTTGATGCCTCTCCCGCTGACTATAAAACCAAGTAGTTTTCTAGATGGAACCCCAAATGCACACTTGGATGGATTATGCTTAAGGTCATACCTTCGAAGTACTTTTTCAAATCGCGCATGTGATTAACTTGTGTCTTTGATTTTATGATGACATCATCGACATATACTTCGATCTCTTTGTGCATCATGTCGTGGAAAATGGTGGTCATGGCCCTCATGTAAGTTGCCCCTGCATTCTTCAAACTGAATGGCATGACCCTGTAATAATAAGTACCCCATGGAGTGGTGAAAGCGGTATTTTCTGCATCATCCTCATCCATTAGAATCTGGTGGTACCCAACATAGCAATCCACTAACGACTGTATCTCATGCTTTGCGCAATTATCTACGAAAATGTGGATGTTCGGCAAAGGAAAATTATCCTTTGGACTTGCTTTGTTTAGGTCTCTGTAGTCAATACAGACTCTAGTTTTTCCATCCTTCTTTGGCACAGACACAACATTTTCTACCCAGGTGGTGTATCGGACAGCTCTAACCACATTGGCGCTCAGTTGTTTCATTATTTCCTATTTGATTTTATCACTCATGTCTGTTTGAAATTTTCATTGCTTTTGTTGGACTGGTGAAAAATCAGGATACATGGGAAGCTTATGAACCACTAGATCAGCACTTAAACCTGACATATCATCATAAGACCAAGCAAACACGTCTCTGTATTCAAATAAAAGTTGAATCACGGAATATCTGGTTTTATTGTTCAGTGTGAATGCTTATCTTTGTTTCTCTAACTTCTTTATGACTTCCGGTATTAATGGACTCAGTTTCATTGAGGTTGGGCTTAGGCTTATTTTCAAACTGTTCCAACTCTCTTGTTATCTCCTAAACAACCTCATCTTCATCATATTCACCCTCTTGATGCATTATTTTGAATTTAGACAGCTTTTTAAGATCTGAGCGTGAATTCCGCATGCATGTCATGTTATTAAAGCTGACTTTAACAAAACTGAAATGGAAGCAAAATGACTGGAATTAGGAAAAGGAAAAGATACAAAATTTAATACAAAACTGAACTGCATTTCATTGAATTTGAAAGGATAGAAGGGTTAACATCAAAACAAAACAATCATACTGAGATGTTTGGATTACAACCCTGAAAGTAACCCAAAATACAAAAAAAAAGCTGCAAAAGTAAACTATCAAGACTCCTTCTGTTGATACCTAATATTTCTCAAATTATTTTTTAATTTGCATTTACACCTTCAAAATTAGGCTTTCATAGCAATTGGTATTTTTCTATAATTTTCCCATATTTTTGTTAATTTATCCAGTATTTTATTTCTAAAAATCAATTAGTAAATTACATTACAAATGATTTAAAAAAAATATTTCTTGACTTAATGTATTATTTTTGGTCCTATTAAGACAAAATTACTTCACAACTAGCCAAATTGGCACTCCTTGGTCGTAGTTGCAATAACTTTACAATTATAGCCTAATCATGTGTTTTATGCTATTTTTTTCCAGTAATTAGTCATTTATATTTTTAAAATACTAATTAATCATTTTAATATAATTTACTAAGCATCAATTTCATCTTTACAATTATCAGCTATTTTATAAATTATTTTTATTAATTTTAGTTGGGTATTTAACAATTAGCCCTTTTTATTTAAATTCTAGCCTAAATTAATCTAGGTCCCTAACCCAATTAAACTAGCCTAGACCCCCTAAGCCCAATACAATTCCTAGCGGCCCAACCCCAAACCAATTTGAATCGTTGATCAAATTAGATCAACGACCCAGATTTTTGTTACCATAATTAAACCTACCTAACCCCCTTGACCCCCTCTCATTCTCACCGTCTCTTATCTCTCTACTCTCTCTCTCTCTCTCTAGCCTCTTCTAGAGACTTTCTGTCTCTTCATGTTCCGATGGATCTCTTCATCTTCTTCGGTCATCCCTTCGCCGGAGACCTTGAAACCTTCACCACCCTCCTGCCCCCTGTGGTTCCCTCACGCCGGTGTTTGCCATCTATAAGGTCTTCAAGAGACCTGGGATGAATCCTCCTACCCCCTGGGCCTTGCTCACCATTCTCTGGCCACCTCCGGCCGTTCGAGTAAGATCTATAACTTCTGGATTTAAATCAGTAACATTTTTTGAGGTTTCTCTCATCTTTCTGGGTTCTCTTTGAAACCCTAATGCTTAAACTCCCCGATTCTTTTAGATCTATGATAGATCTGTGTATATTTTAAGCTATTTTGATGTTTTCTCAAAGATTTCAGATGTTCTCTCAAAATGACTCTTCATTTTCAACTAGGGTTTCATGACCCCTTCTTTAAACGGTTTTCCTACGATTTTTTAGTATTCTCCTAATATTTCTACTGTGTTTAGCTATTTATTGGAGTGTCTCTTTACCTGTGTTGAAAACCCCAATTTCTAGTCCTAAACCCTAGTCCCTCATTTTGTCTGCGATGATATTACTTGCATATGTGTCTGTGTTTCATGAGCTTTGTGATTCGCTGATGCTTTACCCTATGGTGTTCATAAATGTCTCTGATTTTCTTGCTTCTTCAGCTTACATCCAAGGTTACCCTGTGATACATATGAATCCCTAACTTCGTACGGTTTTACTCTACTGTGATCACTAGGG